>CAMRHE010001110.1:0-195000 GCA_947044405.1 Leptodactylus fallax
TCACCTCCTCTACCTCATAGATTGTAAGCTCTTGTGTCACCTCTACCTCATAGATTGTAAGCTCTTGTGTCACCTCCTCTACCTCATAGATTGTAAGCTCTTTTGTCACCTCCTCTACCTCATAGATTGTAAGCTCTTGTGTCACCTCCTCTACCTCATAGATTGTAAGCTCTTGTGTCACCTCCTCTACCTCATAGATTGTAAGCTCTTGTGTCACCTCTACCTCATAGATTGTAAGCTCTTGTGTCACCTCCTCTACCTCATAGATTGTAAGCTCTTGTGTAACCTCCTCTACCTCATAGATTGTAAGCTCTTGTGTCACCTCCTCTACCTCATAGATTGTAAGCTCTTGTGTCACCTCTACCTCATAGATTGTAAGCGCTTGTGTCATCCCCTCTACCTCATAGATTGTAAGATCTTGTGTCACCTTCTACCTCATAGATTGTAAGCTCTTGTGTCACCTCCCCCTCTACCTCATAGATTGTAAGCTCTTGTGTCACCTCTACCTCATAGATTGTAAGCTCTTGTGTCACCTCTACCTCATAGATTGTAAGCTCTTGTGTCACCTCCTCTACCTCATAGATTGTAAGCTCTTGTGTCACCCCCTCTACCTCATAGATTGTAAGCTCTTGTGTCACCTCTACCTCATAGATTGTAAGCTCTTGTGTCACCTCCTCTACCTCATAGATTGTAAGCTCTTGTGTCACCCCCTCTACCTCATAGATTGTAAGCTCTTGTGTCACCTATACCTCATAGATTGTAAGCTCTTGTGTCACCTCTACCTCATAGATTGTAAGCTCTTGTGTCACCTCCCTCTACCTCATAGATTGTAAGCTCTTGTGTCACCTCCTCTACCTCATAGATTGTAAGCTCTTGTGTCACCTCTACCTCTCATAGATTGTAAGCTCTTGTGTCACCTCCTCTACCTCATAGATTGTAAGCTCTTGTGTCACCTCCTCTACCTCATAGATTGTAAGCTCTTGTGTCACCTCCTCTACCTCATAGATTGTAAGCTCTTGTGTCACCTCCTCTACCTCATAGATTGTAAGCTCTTGTGTCACCTCTACCTCATAGATTGTAACGTGCTCTTGTGTCACCCCTCTACCTCATAGATTGTAAGCTCTTGTGTCACCTCTACCTCATAGATTCTAAGCTCTTGTGTCACCCCCTCTACCTCATAGATTGTAAGCTCTTGTGTCACCTCCTCTACCTCATAGATTGTAAGCTCTTGTGTCACCCCCTCTACCTCATAGATTGTAAGCTCTTGTGTAACCTCTGCCTCATAGATTGTATGCTCTTGTGTCACCTCTACCTCATAGATTGTAAGCTCTTGTTTCACCTCTACCTCATAGATTGTAAGCTCTTGTGTCACCCCCTCTACCTCATGGATTGTAAGCTCTTGTGTCACCTCCTCTACCTCATAGATTGTAAGCTCTTGTGTCACCCCCTCTACCTCATAGATTGTAAGCTCTTGTGTAACCTCTGCCTCATAGATTGTATGCTCTTGTGTCACCTCTACCTCATAGATTGTAAGCTCTTGTTTCACCTCTACCTCATAGATTGTAAGCTCTTGTGTCACCCCTCTACCTCATGGATTGTAAGCTCTTGTGTCACCTCCTCTACCTCATAGATTGTAAGCTCTTGTGTCACCCCCTCTACCTCATAGATTGTAAGCTCTTGTGTCACCTCCTCTACCTCATAGATTGTAAGCTCTTGTGTCACCTCCTCTACCTCATAGATTGTAAGCTCTTGTGTCACCTCCTCTACCTCATAGATTGTAAGCCCTTGTGTCACCTCCTCTTCCTCATAGATTGTATGCTCTTTTGTCACCTCCTCTACCTCATAGATTGTAAGCTCTTGTGTCACCTCCTCTACCTCATAGATTGTAAGCTCTTTTGTCACCTCCTCTACCTCATAGATTATAAGCTCTTGTGTCACCTCCTCTACCTCATAGATTGTAAGCTCTTGTGTCACCTCCTCTACCTCATAGATTGTAAGCTCTTTTGTCACCTCCTCTACCTCATAGATTGTAAGCTCTTTTGTCACCTCCTCTACCTCATAGATTGTAAGCTCTTGTGTCACCTCCTCTACCTCATAGATTGTAAGCTCTTGTGTCACCTCCTCTACCTCATAGATTGTAAGCTCTTGTGTCACCTCCTCTACCTCATAGATTGTAAGCTCTTTTGTCACCTCCTCTACCTCATAGATTGTAAGCTCTTGTGTCACCTCTACCTCATAGATTGTAAGCTCTTGTGTCACCTCCTCTACCTCATAGATTGTAAGCTCTTGTGTCACCTCCTCTACCTCATAGATTGTAAGCTCTTGTGTCACCTCCTCTACCTCATAGATTGTAAGCTCTTGTGTCACCTCCTCTACCTCATAGATTGTAAGCTCTTGTGTCACCTCTACCTCATAGATTGTAAGCTCTTGTGTCACCTCCTCTACCTCATAGATTGTAAGCTCTTGTGTCACCTCCTCTACCTCATAGATTGTAAGCTCTTGTGTCACCTCCTCTACCTCATAGATTGTAAGCTCTTGTGTCACCTCTACCTCATAGATTGTAAGCGCTTGTGTCATCCCCTCTACCTCATAGATTGTAAGATCTTGTGTCACCTTTACCTCATAGATTGTAAGCTCTTGTGTCACCTCCTCTACCTCATAGATTGTAAGCTCTTGTGTCACCTCTACCTCATAGATTGTAAGCTCTTGTGTCACCTCTACCTCATAGATTGTAAGCTCTTGTGTCACTTCTACCTCATAGATTGTAAGCTCTTGTGTCACCTCCTCTACCTCATAGATTGTAAGCTCTTGTGTCACCCCCTCTACCTCATAGATTGTAAGCTCTTGTGTCACCTCTACCTCATAGATTGTAAGCTCTTGTGTCACCTCCTCTACCTCATAGATTGTAAGCTCTTGTGTCACCTCTACCTCATAGATTGTAAGCTCTTGTGTCACCCCCCTCTACCTCATAGATTGTAAGCTCTTTTGTCACCTATACCTCATAGATTGTAAGCTCTTGTGTCACCTCTACCTCATAGATTGTAAGCTCTTGTGTCACCTCCTCTACCTCATAGATTGTAAGCTCTTGTGTCACCTCCTCTACCTCATAGATTGTAAGCTCTTGTGTCACCTCTACCTCATAGATTGTAAGCTCTTGTGTCACCTCCTCTACCTCATAGATTGTAAGCTCTTGTGTCACCCCTCTACCTCATAGATTGTAAGCTCTTGTGTCACCTCCTCTACCTCATAGATTGTAAGCTCTTGTGTCACCTCCTCTACCTCATAGATTGTAAGCTCTTGTGTCACCTCCTCTACCTCATAGATTGTAAGCTCTTGTGTCACCTCCTCTTCCTCATAGATTGTAAGCTCTTGTGTCACCTCTACCTCATAGATTGTAAGCTCTTGTGTCACCTCCTCTACCTCATAGATTGTAAGCTCTTTTGTCACCTCCTCTACCTCATAGATTGTAAGCTCTTGTGTCACCTCTACCTCATAGATTGTAAGCTCTTGTGTCACCTCCTCTACCTCATAGATTGTAAGCTCTTTTGTCACCTCCTCTACCTCATAGATTGTAAGCTCTTGTGTCACCTCCTCTACCTCATAGATTGTAAGCTCTTGTGTCACCTCCTCTACCTCATAGATTGTAAGCTCTTGTGTCACCTCTACCTCATAGATTGTAAGCTCTTGTGTCACCTCCTCTACCTCATAGATTGTAAGCTCTTGTGTCACCTCCTCTACCTCATAGATTGTAAGCTCTTGTGTCACCTCCTCTACCTCATAGATTGTAAGATCTTGTGTCACCTTTACCTCATAGATTGTAAGCTCTTGTGTCACCTCCTCTACCTCATAGATTGTAAGCTCTTGTGTCACCTCTACCTCATAGATTGTAAGCTCTTGTGTCACCTCTACCTCATAGATTGTAAGCTCTTGTGTCACTTCTACCTCATAGATTGTAAGCTCTTGTGTCACCTCTACCTCATAGATTGTAAGCTCTTGTGTAACCTCTGCCTCATAGATTGTAAGCTCTTGTGTCACCTCTACCTCATAGATTGTAAGCTCTTGTGTCACCCCCTCTACCTCATAGATTGTAAGCTCTTGTGTCACCTCTACCTCATAGATTGTAAGCTCTTGTGTCACCTCCTCTACCTCATAGATTGTAAGCTCTTGTGTCACCTCTACCTCATAGATTGTAAGCTTTTGTGTCACCCCCTCTACCTCATACATTGTAAGCTCTTGTGTCACCTCCTCTACCTCATAGATTGTAAGCTCTTGTGTCACCTCCTCTACCTCATAGATTGTAAGCTCTTGTGTCACCTCCTCTACCTCATAGATTGTAAGCTCGTGTGTCACCTCTACCTCATAGATTGTAAGCTCTTGTGTCACCTCCTCTACCTCATAGATTGTAAGCTCTTGTGTCACCTCTACCTCATAGATTGTAAGCTCTTGTGTCACCTCCTCTACCTCATAGATTGTAAGCTCTTGTGTCACCTCCTCTACCTCATAGATTGTAAGCTCTTGTGTCACCTCTACCTCATAGAGTGTAACCTCTTGTGTCACCTCTACCTCATAGATTGTAAGCTCTTGTGTCACCTCCTCTACCTCATAGATTGTAAGCTCTTGTGTCACCTCCTCTACCTCATAGATTGTAAGCTCTTGTGTCACCTCTACCTCATAGATTGTAAGCTCTTGTGTCACCCCCCTCTACCTCATAGATTGTAAGCTCTTGTGTCACCTCTACCTCATAGATTGTAAGCTCTTGTGTAACCTCTGCCTCATAGATTGTAAGCTCTTGTGTCACCTCCTCTACCTCATAGATTGTAAGCTCTTGTGTCACCTCCTCTACCTCATAGATTGTAAGCTCTGGTGTCACCTCTACCTCATAGATTGTAAGCTCTTGTGTCACCTCCTCTACCTCATAGATTGTAAGCTCTTGTGTCACCCCTCTACCTCATAGATTGTAAGCTCGTGTGTCACCCCACCTCATAGATTGTAAGCTCTTGTGTCACCCTCCTCTACCTCATAGATTGTAAGCTCTTGTGTCACCTCTACCTCATAGATTGTAAGCTCTTGTGTCACCTCCTCTACCTCATAGATTGTAAGCTCTTGTGTCACCTCCTCTACCTCATAGATTGTAAGCTCTTGTGTCACCTCTACCTCATAGAGTGTAACCTCTTGTGTCACCTCTACCTCATAGATTGTAAGCTCTTGTGTCACCTCTACCTCATAGATTGTAAGCTCTTGTGTCACCTCTACCTCATAGATTGTAAGCTCTTGTGTCACCTCCTCTACCTCATAGATTGTAAGCTCTTGTGTCACCTCTACCTCATAGATTGTAAGCTCTTGTGTCACCCCCTCTACCTCATAGATTGTAAGCTCTTGTGTCACCTCTACCTTATAGATTGTAAGCTCTTGTGTCACCTCCTCTACCTCATAGATTGTAAGCTCTTGTGTCACCTCTACCTCATAGATTGTAAGCTCTTGTGTCACCCCCCTCTACCTCATAGATTGTAAGCTCTTGTGTCACCTCTACCTCATAGATTGTAAGCTCTTGTGTCACCTCCTCTACCTCATAGATTGTAAGCTCTTGTGTCTCCTCCTCTACCTCATAGATTGTAAGCTCGTGTGTCACCTCTACCTCATAGATTGTAAGCTCTTGTGTCACCTCCTCTACCTCATAGATTGTAAGCTCTTGTGTCACCTCCTCTACCTCATAGATTGTAAGCTCTTGTGTCACCTCTACCTCATAGATTGTAAGCTCTTGTGTCACCTCCTCTACCTCATAGATTGTAAGCTCTTGTGTCACCTCCTCTACCTCATAGATTGTAAGCTCTTGTGTCACCTCCTCTACCTCATAGATTGTAAGCTCTTGTGTCACCTCTACCTCATAGATTGTAAGCGCTTGTGTCATCCCCTCTACCTCATAGATTGTAAGATCTTGTGTCACCTTTACCTCATAGATTGTAAGCTCTTGTGTCACCTCCTCTACCTCATAGATTGTAAGTTCTTGTGTCACCTCTACCTCATAGATTGTAAGCTCTTGTGTCACCTCTACCTCATAGATTGTAAGCTCTTGTGTCACTTCTACCTCATAGATTGTAAGCTCTTGTGTCACCTCCTCTACCTCATAGATTGTAAGCTCTTGTGTCACCCCCTCTACCTCATAGATTGTAAGCTCTTGTGTCACCTATACCTCATAGATTGTAAGCTCTTGTGTCACCTCTACCTCATAGATTGTAAGCTCTTGTGTCACCTCCTCTACCTCATAGATTGTAAGCTCTTGTGTCACCTCCTCTACCTCATAGATTGTAAGCTCTTGTGTCACCTCTACCTCATAGATTGTAAGCTCTTGTGTCACCCCCCTCTACCTCATAGATTGTAAGCTCTTGTGTCACCTCTACCTCATAGATTGTAAGCTCTTGTGTAACCTCTGCCTCATAGATTGTAAGCTCTTGTGTCACCTCCTCTACCTCATAGATTGTAAGCTCTTGTGTCACCTATACCTCATAGATTGTAAGCTCTGGTGTCACCTCTACCTCATAGATTGTAAGCTCTTGTGTCACCTCCTCTACCTCATAGATTGTAAGCTCTTGTGTCACCTCCTCTACCTCATAGATTGTAAGCTCTTGTGTCACCTCTACCTCATAGATTGTAAGCTCTTGTGTCACCTCCTCTACCTCATAGATTGTAAGCTCTTGTGTCACCTCCTCTACCTCATAGATTGTAAGCTCTTGTGTCACCTCTACCTCATAGATTGTAAGCTCTTGTGTCACCTCTACCTCATAGATTGTAAGCTCTTGTGTCACCTCTACCTCATAGATTGTAAGCTCTTGTGTCACCCCCTCTACCTCATAGATTGTAAGCTCTTGTGTCACCCCCCTCTACCTCATAGATTGTAAGCTCTTGTGTCACCTCCTCTACCTCATAGATTGTAAGCTCTTGTGTCACCTCCTCTACCTCATAGATTGTAAGCTCTTGTGTCACCTCCTCTACCTCATAGATTGTAAGCTCTTGTGTCACCTCCTCTACCTCATAGATTGTAAGCTCTTGTGTCACCTACCTCATAGATTGTAAGCTCTTGTGTCACCTCCTCTACCTCATAGATTGTAAGCTCTTGTGTCACCTCTACCTCATAGATTGTAAGCTCTTGTGTCACCTCCTCTACCTCATAGATTGTAAGCTCTTGTGTCACCTCCTCTACCTCATAGATTGTAAGCTCTTGTGTCACCTACCTCATAGATTGTAAGCTCTTGTGTCACCTCTACCTCATAGATTGTAAGCTCTTGTGTTACCTCCTCTACCTCATAGATTGTAAGCTCTTGTGTCACCTCTACCTCATAGATTGTAAGCTCTTGTGTCACCCCCTCTACCTCATAGATTGTAAGCTCTTGTGTCACCTCCTCTACCTCATAGATTGTAAGCTCTTGTGTCACCTCTACCTCATAGATTGTAAGCTCTTGTGTCACCTACCTCATAGATTGTAAACTCTTGTGTCACCTCTACCTCATAGATTGTAAGCTCTTGTGTCACCTCTGCCTCATAGATTGTAAGCTCTTGTGTCACCTCTACCTCATAGATTGTAAGCTCTTGTGTCACCCCCTCTACCTCATAGATTGTAAGCTCTTGTGTCACCCCCTCTACCTCATAGATTGTAAGCTCTTGTGTCACCTCCTCTACCTCATAGATTGTAAGCTCTTGTGTCACCTCCTCTACCTCATAGATTGTAAGCTCTTGTGTCACCTCCTCTACCTCATAGATTGTAAGCTCTTGTGTCACCTCCTCTACCTCATAGATTGTAAGCTCTTGTGTCACCTACCTCATAGATTGTAAGCTCTTGTGTCACCTCCTCTACCTCATAGATTGTAAGCTCTTGTGTCACCTCTACCTCATAGATTGTAAGCTCTTGTGTCACCTCCTCTACCTCATAGATTGTAAGCTCTTGTGTCACCTCCTCTACCTCATAGATTGTAAGCTCTTGTGTCACCTACCTCATAGATTGTAAGCTCTTGTGTCACCTCTACCTCATAGATTGTAAGCTCTTGTGTCACCTCTACCTCATAGATTGTAAGCTCTTGTGTCACCTCTACCTCATAGATTGTAAGCTCTTGTGTCACCCCCTCTACCTCATAGATTGTAAGCTCTTGTGTCACCTCCTCTACCTCATAGATTGTAAGCTCTTGTGTCACCTCTACCTCATAGATTGTAAGCTCTTGTGTCACCTACCTCATAGATTGTAAGCTCTTGTGTCACCTCTACCTCATAGATTGTAAGCTCTTGTGTCACCTCTACCTCATAGATTGTAAGCTCTTGTGTCACCTACCTCATAGATTGTAAGCTCTTGCGGGGGGGGGCCCCCGCCCCAGTGTGTGACTATTTCTTTTAAAAAAATTTTTTTTGGGGGTGGGACCCCTACAAGTTGTACAGCGCTGCGGAATATGTTGGCGCTATAGAAATAAAATTTATTATTATTATTATTATTATTATTATTATTATATTATTAATAGATGTTGTCGCTATTTCATCTCATTTAAAAATTTGGATAAAAATTCAATAGACATTCCCAAAAAGAGTATAAATATAAAGCACCTCTGGCCCCACAAATATACGCCCTATACTGCCCCGTAAATGGAAATATATACAGAAATATTAAAAAGTTATGGGTGTCAAAATGGTGACTCCATTAATTTTTTTGTTTTTTTGGCCAAGATTTGGATTTTTTAAGGGTTTAAAACATAACCCCCCCCCCCCCAATATAAATGTGATATCGCCATAACTGTCGGACCCAGGGTATACAGGTGACGTGAACAGCACCCGAAGACCCCATAGACTAGTGGAGCCTCCTACGGAGATCCCAGCCGTACATGTCATTTTACACTCACTTTACTTCCACCCCATTCTGAATTTTTTTTCAGCTTGCCAGTACATCATACAGAATATTTAATTACTCAAGGCCACTTTAACCATAGGGCCAATGGTGTATTTGCACCGGGCCCTATGTAGCGGGGGCCCCATTGGGACAGCGGGACAGTTCTGCCTCTGCTGTCCCCTTTCTGGGCTGCCCAGTTCCAGGTCATCAACATCAATGATGAAGCAGGGAGCCCTCCATTCCCTGCTTCACCATTTATCCTGCCTTCCCCAGGAGCTGCAGACATGATGTGATGACATCACTTACATCGCAACTGCAGCTCCCTGAAGACTCCAGACCGAGACAGCAAGGGAGCGAGGAGAGGTGAGTATTTTTTTGTTCTATTAATGCTGATAGCTCAGGATCGATTAGGGCTATGAAGATGATCTTGAATTTATTTTAAAGATGACAATCTCATCTTTATATACCAATATAGCACTTACAGATCCGGGGCGATTTGCTGTCACATAGAGGGATACTGTAATACCCCCCTGAGCCTAATCCCAAGGGTATTCTTACGTAATACCCCCCTGAGCCTAATCCCAGGGGTATTCTTACGTAATACCCCCCTGAGCCTAATCCCAGGGGTATTCTTATGTAATACCCCCTGAGCCTAATCCCAGAGGTATTCTTACTTAATACCCCCCTGAGCCTAATCCCAGGTGTATTCTTATGTAATACCCCTCTGAGCCTAATCCCAGGGGTATTCTTACGTAATACCCCCCTGAGCCTATTACCAGGAGTATTCTTATGTAATACCCCCCTGAGCCTAATCCCAGGAGTATTCTTATGTAATACCCCCCCTGAGCCTAATCCCAGGGGTATTCTTATGTAATACCCCCCCAAGCCTAATCGCAGGAGTATTCTTTTGTAATACCCCCTGAGCCTAATTCCAGGAGTATTCTTATGTAATATCCCCTAAACCTAATCCTAGGGGTATTCTTATGTAATACCCCCTAAACCTAATCCCAGGAGTATTCTTATGTAATACCCCCTGAGCCTAATCCCAGGGTATTCTTATGTAATACCCCCCTGAGCCTAATCGCTGGGGTATTCTTATGTAATACCCCCCTGAGCCTATTACCAGGAGTATTCTTATGTAATACCCCCCTGAGCCTAATCCCAGGAGTATTCTTTTGTAATACCCCCCTGAGCCTAATCCCAGAGGTATTCTTATGTAATACCCCCCTGAGCCTAATCCCAGGGTATTCTTTTGTAATACCCCCTGAGCCTAATCCCAGGGTATTCTTTTGTAATACCCCCTGAGCCTAATTCCAGGAGTATTCTTATGTAATACCCCCTGAGCCTAATCCCAGGGTATTCTTTTGTAATACCCCCTGAGCCTAATCCCAGGGTATTCTTTTGTAATACCCCCTGAGCCTAATTCCAGGAGTATTCTTATGTAATACCCCCCTGAGCCTAATCCCAGGGTATTCTTATGTAATACCCCCTGAGCCTAATCCCAGGGTATTCTTATATAATACCCCCCTGAGCCTAATCCCAGGGGTATTCTTATGTAATACCCCCCCTGAGCCTAATCCCAGGGTATTCTTATGTAATACCCCCCCTGAGCCTAATCCCAGGGTATTCTTATGTAATACCCCCCTGAGCCTAATCCCAGAGGTATTCTTATGTAATACCCCCCTGAGCCTAATCCCAGGAGTATTCTTATGTAATACCCCCCCTGAGCCTAATCCCAGGGGTATTCTTATGTAATACACCCCTGAGCCTAATCCCAGAGGTATTCTTATGTAACACCCCCCCAGCCTAATCCCAGGGTATTCTTATGTAATACCCCCCTGAGCCTAATCCCAGGGGTATTCTTATGTAATACCCCCCTGAGCCTAATCCCAGGGGTATTCTTATGTAATACCCCCCTGAGCCTAATCCCAGGGTATTCTTATGTAATACCCCCTTAGTCTAATCCCAGGGTATTCTTATGTAATACCCCCCTAAACCTAATCACAGGGGTATTCTTATGTAATAAGATAAAATATTAGTAATAACGATTATTACTAGAGATGAAGGTATAAAACATTCCTGAGAGGCGGAAAGTTCCATCAGTCACATAACACATTGTCACCCACTGAATGTCACCCACAGAATGTCACCCGCTGAATGTCACCCACAGAATGTCACCCGCTGAATGTCACCCACAGAATGTCACCCGCTGAATGTCACCCACAGAATGTCACCCGCTGAATGTCACCCACAGAATGTCACCCACAGAATGTCACCCGCTGAATGTCACCCACAGAATGTCACCCACTGAATGTCACCCACAGAATGTCACCCGCTGAATGTCACCCACAGAATGTCACCCACAGAATGTCACCCGCTGAATGTCACCCACAGAATGTCACCCACTGAATGTCACCCACAGAATGTCACCCGCTGAATGTCACCCACAGAATGTCACCCACAGAATGTCACCCACTGAATGTCACCCACAGAATGTCACCCGCTGAATGTCACCCACAGAATGTCACCCACTGAATGTCACCCACTGAATGTCACCCGCTGAATGTCTCCATATAAAATCCCAGGTTTTGGCAGCTTTCAGATTGGTATAATAGCAGGTGGTGATGGTCGGGGGGCACTTATAAAACTTTTGCATTGGGCTCACCATTGTGTTAAAACGGCCCTTATTACAAAGTACACTTTGTCCTGCAAAAATTAAGCCCTAAATCAGCTCTGTGAACGTAAAAATAAAGAAGTTATGGGGGTTGGGAGGCGAGGAGTCAGAAATGAAAATCAAAAAAGTCTGTAGCGGGAAGGGGTTAATATTAGAGAAAATGTAAACAATAAAAGAGAAGAAGCGGGTCTGTTTTTCATGTTTTTTTTAATAGCACAAAGTGGAAACTAAAAATGTTTAAAATTAGTTTTTACTCTGTTATGCTCATTTTTACGTAAGTAACACAGTGTTGTGCTGAAGGGGAGCTAGAATGTGTCAAAGAGGTGTGGCTTTTTATTAATTTTTATATTGTGGACCTCAGGGGTCTGTTCTGGGTCCTATATTGTGGACCTCAGGGGTCTGTTCTGGGATCCATAGTTGTATACCTTAGCGGTCTGTTCTGGGTCCTATATTGTGCACCTCAGGGGTCTGTTCTTTGTCCTATATTGTGGACCTCAGGGGTCTGTTCTGGGTCCTATATTGTGCACCTCAGGGGTCTGTTCTTTGTCCTATATTGTGGACCTCAGGGGTCTGTTCTGGGTCCTATATTGTGCACCTCAGGGGTCTGTTCTGGGTCCTATATTGTGCACCTCAGGGGTCTATTCTGGGATCCATAGTTGTATACCTTAGGGGTCTGTTCTGGGATCCATAGTGGTGTATCTCAGGGGTCTGTTCTGGTACATATTGTGGACCTCAGGGGTCTGTTCTGGGTCCTATATTGTGGACCTCAGGGGTCTGTTCTGGGTCCTATATTATGGACCTCAGGGTTTTTTTCTGGGCCCTATATTGTGGACCTCAGGGGTCTATTCTGGGATCCATAGTTGTATACCTTAGGGGTCTGTTATGGGTCCTATAGTGGTAATATAATCCAAAATGATAATCACAATAATACAAAAATTAATATATAACTTTTAATTAATTAGAGTTAAAAATCACAACAACATATAACCACCCTAAAAGCAGCACAATTAATTAGTCCTCAAAATATCAAAAAATATATAATTGGGAGACAAAAAAGCCAACAAAACAGGCGCGGCAGCCTGAAAAAGGAAAAACCAACCAGACACTTACCGTGATTCAGATTGTGCCTGTGTTGCTGAAGCAAATACCAGAAGGGGAGAGGGGTGACATAGTCCAAGGTTCAAAAGTAACACCAGTAACAATGGGCTAAATAAGGAAACACCTGTATCTAAACTATCCCTATAACACCCTATATAAAACACTAAATGGACCCTAAAGTCCTAACTCGGGGCCACCGCCCTAAATAGCAAGTGCCCCCGACTGGAACCTGGCCCTAGAATAAACTATCCCTATCAAATCCCTTCAATACAAATAAATATAAAGAGAACAAAAAACACAAGACACAAAACAAAACTAGGTACGCCTAACACACATATATATAGTAACCAAACATGCAATCCCGCCTAACACACATATATATAGTAACCAAACATGCAATCCCGCCTAACACACATATATATAGTAACCAAACATGCAATCCCGCCTAACACACATATATATAGTAACCAAACATGCAATCCCGCCTAACTCACATATATATAGTAACCAAACATGCAATCCCGCCTAACTCACATATATATAGTAACCAAACATGCAATCCCGCCTAACTCACATATATATAGTAACCAAACATGCAATCCCGCCTAACACACATATATATAGTAACCAAACATACAATCCCGCCTAACACACATATATATAGTAACCAAACATGCAATCCCGCCTAACACACATATATATAGTAACCAAACATGCAATCCCGCCTAACACACATATATATAGTAACCAAACATGCAATCCCGCCTAACTCACATATATATAGTAACCAAACATGCAATCCCGCCTAACTCACATATATATAGTAACCAAACATGCAATCCCGCCTAACTCACATATATATAGTAACCAAACATGCAATCCCGCCTAACACACATATATATAGTAACCAAACATACAATCCCGCCTAACACACATATATATAGTAACCAAACATGCAATCCCGCCTAACACACATATATATAGTAACCAAACATGCAATCCCGCTTAACTCACATATATATAGTAACCAAACATGCAATCCCGCCTAACTCACATATATATAGTAACCAAACATGCAATCCCGCCTAACACACATATATATAGTAACCAAACATACAATCCCGCCTAACACACATATATATAGTAACCAAACATGCAATCCCGCCTAACACACATATATATAGTAACCAAACATGCAATCCCGCCTAACTCACATATATATAGTAACCAAACATGCAATCCCGCCTAACTCACATATATATAGTAACCAAACATGCAATCCCGCCTAACACACATATATATAGTAACCAAACATGCAATCCCGCCTAACACACATATATATAGTAACCAAACATGCAATCCCGCCTAACACACATATATATATAGTAACCAAACTTGCAATCCCGCCTAACACACATATATATAGTAACCAAACATGCAATCCCGCCTAACACACATATATATAGTAACCAAACATGCAATCCCACACACACACATATATATAGTAACCAAACATACACCCGCCTAACTCACATATATATAGTAACCAAACATGCAATCCCCTCTAACACACATATATATAGTAACCAAACATGCAATCCCGCCTAACACACATATATATAGTAACCAAACATGCAATCCCCCCCTAACACACATATATATAGTAACCAAACATGCAATCCCGCCTAACACACACATATATATAGTAACCAAACATGCAATCCCCCCTAACACACATATATATAGTAACTAAACATCACATCCCCAACACACATATATATAGTAACCAAACATGCAATACATGCCTGCTTAACACATATATATATGTAACTGTATATGCGGATCCTGCATGTTTGGTTACTATATATATGTATATATGTGTGATTGCATGTTTGGTTACTATATATATGTGTGTTAGGCGGGATGTGCATGTTTGGTTACTATATATATGTGTGTTAGGCGGGATTGCATGTTTGTTTGTTTACTATATATATGTGTGTTAGGCGGGATTGCATGTTTGGTTGCTATATATATGTGAGTTAGGCGGGATTGCATGTTTGGCTACTATATATATGTGTGTTAGGCGGGATTGCATGTTTGGTTACTATATATATGTGAGTTAGGCGGGATTGCATGTTTGGTTACTATATATATGTGTGTTAGGCGGGATTGCATGTTTGGTTACTATATATATGTGAGTTAGGCGGGATTGCATGTTTGGTTACTATATATATGTGTGTTAGGTGGGATTGCATGTTTGGTTACTATATATATGTGTGTTAGGCGGGATTGCATGTTTGGTTACTATATATATGTGTGTTAGGTGGGATTACATGTTTGGTTACTATATATATGTGTGTTAGGCGGGATTGCATGTTTGGTTACTATATATATGTGTGTTAGGCGGGATTGCATGTTTGGTTACCTATATATATGTGTGTTAGGCGGGATTGCATGTTTGGTTACTATATATATGTGTGTTAGGCGGGATATGCATGTTTGGTTACTATATATATGTGTGTTAGGCGGGATTGCATGTTTGGTTACTATATATATGTGTGTTAGGCGGGATTGCATGTTTGGTTACTATATATATATGTGTTTTAGGCGGGATTGCATGTTTGGTTACTATATATATGTGAGTTAGGCGGGATTGCATGTTTGGCTACTATATATATGTGTGTTAGGCGGGATTGCATGTTTGGTTACTATATATATATGTGAGTTAGGCGGGATTGCATGTTTGGTTACTATATATATGTGAGTTAGGCGGGATTGCATGTTTGGTTACTATATATATGTGTGTTAGGCGGGATTGCATGTTTGGTTACTATATATATATGTGTGTTAGGCGGGATTGCATGTTTGGTTACTATATATATATGTGAGTTAGGCGGGATTGCATGTTTGGTTACTATATATATGTGTGTTAGGCGGGATTGCATGTTTGGTTACTATATATATGTGTGTTAGGCGGGATTGCATGTTTGGTTACTATATATATGTGTGTTAGGCGGGATTGCATGTTTGGTTACTATATATATGTGTGTTAGGCGGGATTACATGTTTGGTTACTATATATATGTGTGTTAGGCGGGATTGCATGTTTGGTTACTATATATATGTGTGTTAGGCGGGATTGCATGTTTGGTTACTATATATATGTGTGTTAGGCGGGATTGCATGTTTGGTTACTATATATATGTGTGTTAGGCGGGATTGCATGTTTGGTTACTATATATATATGTGTGTTAGGCGGGATTGCATGTTTGGTTACTATATATATGTGTGTTAGGCGGGATTGCATGTTTGGTTACTATATATATGTGTGTTAGGCGGGATTGCATGTTTGGTTACTATATATATGTGTGTTAGGCGGGATTGTATGTTTGGTTACTATATATATGTGTGTTAGGCAGGATTGCATGTTTGGTTACTATATATATGTGTGTTAGGCGGGATTGCATGTTTGGTTACTATATATATGTGTGTTAGGCGGGATTGCATGTTTGGTTACTATATATATGTGTGTTAGGCGGGATTGCATGTTTGGTTACTATATATATGTGTGTTAGGCGGGATTGCATGTTTGGTTACTATATATATGTGTGTTAGGCGGGATTGCATGTTTGGTTACTATATATATGTGTGTTAGGCGGGATTGCATGTTTGGTTACTATATATATGTGTGTTAGGCGGGATTGCATGTTTGGCTACTATATATATGTGTGTTAGGCGGGATTGCATGTTTGGTTACTATATATATGTGTGTTAGGCGGGATTGCATGTTTGGTTACTATATATATGTGTGTTAGGCGGGATTGCATGTTTGGTTACTATATATATGTGTGTTAGGCGGGATTGCATGTTTGGTTACTATATATATATGTGAGTTAGGCGGGATTGCATGTTTGGTTACTATATATATGTGAGTTAGGCGGGATTGCATGTTTGGTTACTATATATATGTGTGTTAGGCGGGATTGCATGTTTGGTTACTATATATATGTGAGTTAGGCGGGATTGCATGTTTGGTTACTATATATATGTGTGTTAGGCGGGATTGCATGTTTGGTTACTATATATATGTGTGTTAGGCGGGATTGCATGTTTGGTTACTATATATATATGAGTTAGGCGGGATTGCATGTTTGGTTACTATATATATGTGTGTTAGGCGGGATTGCATGTTTGGTTACTATATATATGTGAGTTAGGCGGGATTGCATGTTTGGTTACTATATATATGTGTGTTAGGCGGGATTGCATGTTTGGTTACTATATATATGTGTGTTAGGCGGGATTGCATGTTTGGTTACTATATATATGTGTGTTAGGTGGGATTGCATGTTTGGTTACTATATATATGTGTGTTAGGCGGGATTGCATGTTTGGTTACTATATATATGTGTGTTAGGCGGGATTGCATGTTTGGTTACTATATATATGTGTGTTAGGCGGGATTGCATGTTTGGTTACTATATATATGTGTGTTAGGCGGGATTGCATGTTTGGTTACTATATATATGTGTGTTAGGCGGGATTGCATGTTTGGTTACTATATATATGTGTGTTAGGCGGGATTGCATGTTTGGTTACTATATATATGTGTGTTAGGCGGGATTGCATGTTTGGTTACTATATATATGTGAGTTAGGCGGGATTGCATGTTTGGTTACTATATATATGTGTGTTAGGCGGGATTGCATGTTTGGCTACTATATATATGTGTGTTAGGCGGGATTGCATGTTTGGTTACTATATATATGTGTGTTAGGCGGGATTGCATGTTTGGTTACTATATATATGTGAGTTAGGCGGGATTGCATGTTTGGTTACTATATATATGTGAGTTAGGCGGGATTGCATGTTTGGTTACTATATATATGTGTGTTAGGCGGGATTGCATGTTTGGTTACTATATATATGTGAGTTAGGCGGGATTGCATGTTTGGTTACTATATATATGTGTGTTAGGCGGGATTGCATGTTTGGCTACTATATATATGTGTGTTAGGCGGGATTGCATGTTTGGTTACTATATATATGTGTGTTAGGCGGGATTGCATGTTTGGTTACTATATATATGTGTGTTAGGCGGGATTGCATGTTTGGTTACTATATATATGTGTGTTAGGCGGGATTGCATGTTTGGTTACTATATATATGTGTGTTAGGCGGGATTACATGTTTGGTTACTATATATATGTGTGTTAGGCGGGATTGCATGTTTGGTTACTATATATATGTGTGTTAGGCGGGATTACATGTTTGGTTACTATATATATGTGAGTTAGGCGGGATTGCATGTTTGGTTACTATATATATGTGTGTTAGGCGGGATTGCATGTTTGGTTACTATATATATGTGTGTTAGGCGGGATTGCATGTTTGGTTACTATATATATGTGTGTTAGGCGGGATTGCATGTTTGGTTACTATATATATATGTGTTTTAGGCGGGATTGCATGTTTGGTTACTATATATATGTGAGTTAGGCGGGATTGCATGTTTGGCTACTATATATATGTGTGTTAGGCGGGATTGCATGTTTGGTTACTATATATATATGTGAGTTAGGCGGGATTGCGTGTTTGGTTACTATATATATGTGTGTTAGGCGGGATTGCATGTTTGGTTACTATATATATGTGTGTTAGGCGGGATTGCATGTTTGGTTACTATATATATATGTGTGTTAGGCGGGATTGCATGTTTGGTTACTATATATATGTGTGTTAGGCGGGATTGCATGTTTGGTTACTATATATATGTGAGTTAGGCGGGATTGCATGTTTGGTTACTATATATATGTGTGTTAGGCGGGATTGCATGTTTGGTTACTATATATATGTGTGTTAGGCGGGATTGCATGTTTGGTTACTATATATATGTGTGTTAGGCGGGATTGCATGTTTGGTTACTATATATATGTGTGTTAGGCGGGATTGCATGTTTGGTTACTATATATATATGAGTTAGGCGGGATTGCATGTTTGGTTACTATATATATGTGTGTTAGGCGGGATTGCATGTTTGGTTACTATATATATGTGAGTTAGGCGGGATTGCATGTTTGGTTACTATATATATGTGAGTTAGGCGGGATTGCATGTTTGGTTACTATATATATGTGAGTTAGGCGGGATTGCATGTTTGGTTACTATATATATGTGTGTTAGGCGGGATTGCATGTTTGGTTACTATATATATGTGAGTTAGGCGGGATTGCATGTTTGGTTATTATATATATGTGTGTTAGGCGGGATTACATGTTTGGTTACTATATATATGTGTGTTAGGCGGGATTGCATGTTTGGTTACTATATATATGTGTGTTAGGCGGGATTGCATGTTTGGTTACTATATATATGTGTGTTAGGCGGGATTGCATGTTTGGTTACTATATATATGTGTGTTAGGCGGGATTGCATGTTTGGTTACTATATATATGTGTGTTAGGCGGGATTGCATGTTTGGTTACTATATATATGTGAGTTAGGCGGGATTGCATGTTTGGTTACTATATATATGTGTGTTAGGCGGGATTGCATGTTTGGTTACTATATATATGTGTGTTAGGCGGGATTGCATGTTTGGTTACTATATATATGTGAGTTAGGCGGGATTGCATGTTTGGTTACTATATATATAGGTGTGTTAGGCGGGATTGCATGTTTGGTTACTGTATATATGTGAGTTAGGCGGGATTGCATGTTTGGTTACTATATATATAGGTGTGTTAGGCGGGATTGCATGTTTGGTTACTATATATATATGAGTTAGGCGGGATTGCATGTTTGGTTACTATATATATGTGTGTTAGGCGGGATTGCAAGTTTGGTTACTATATATATATGTGTGTTAGGCGGGATTGCATGTTTGGTTACTATATATATGTGTGTTAGGCGGGATTGCATGTTTGGTTACTATATATATATGTGAGTTAGGCGGGATTGCATGTTTGGTTACTATATATATGTGTGTTAGGCGGGATTGCATGTTTGGTTACTATATATATATGTGAGTTAGGCGGGATTGCATGTTTGGTTACTATATATATATATATATGTGAGTTAGGCGGGATTGCATGTTTGGTTACTATATATATGTGTGTTAGGCGGGATTGCATGTTTGGTTACTATATATATGTGTGTTAGGCGGGATTGCATGTTTGGTTACTATATATATGTGTGTTAGGCGGGATTGCATGTTTGGTTACTATATATATGTGTGTTAGGCGGGATTGCATGTTTGGTTACTATATATATGTGTGTTAGGCGGGATTGCATGTTTGGTTACTATATATATGTGTGTTAGGCGGGATTGCATGTTTGGTTACTATATATATATGAGTTAGGCGGGATTGCATGTTTGGTTACTATATATATGTGTGTTAGGCGGGATTGCATGTTTGGTTACTATATATATGTGAGTTAGGCGGGATTGCATGTTTGGTTACTATATATATGTGTGTTAGGCGGGATTGCATGTTTGGTTACTATATATATGTGAGTTAGGCGGGATTGCATGTTTGGTTACTATATATATGTGTGTTAGGCGGGATTGCATGTTTGGTTACTATATATATGTGTGTTAGGCGGGATTGCATGTTTGGCTACTATATATATGTGTGTTAGGCGGGATTGCATGTTTGGTTACTATATATATGTGAGTTAGGCGGGATTGCATGTTTGGTTACTATATATATGTGAGTTAGGCAGGATTGCATGTTTGGTTACTATATATATGTGAGTTAGGCGGGATTGCATGTTTGGTTACTATATATATGTGAGTTAGGCGGGATTGCATGTTTGGTTACTATATATATGTGAGTTAGGCGGGATTGCATGTTTGGTTACTATATATATGTGAGTTAGGCGGGATTGCATGTTTGGTTACTATATACATGTGTGTTAGGCGGGATTGCATGTTTGGTTACTATATATATATGTGTGTTAGGCGGGATTGCATGTTTGGTTACTATATATATGTGTGTTAGGCGGGATTGCATGTTTGGTTACTATATATATGTGTGTTAGGCGGGATTGCATGTTTGGTTACTATATATATGTGTGTTAGGCGGGATTGCATGTTTGGTTACTATATATATGTGTGTTAGGCGGGATTGCATGTTTGGTTACTATATATATGTGTGTTAGGCAGGATTGCATGTTTGGTTACTATATATATATGTGTGTTAGGCGGGATTGCATGTTTGGTTACTATATATATGTGTGTTAGGCGGGATTGCATGTTTGGTTACTATATATATGTGAGTTAGGCGGGATTGCATGTTTGGTTACTATATATATATGAGTTAGGCGGGATTGCATGTTTGGTTACTATATATATGTGTGTTAGGCGGGATTGCATGTTTGGTTACTATATATATGTGTGTTAGGCGGGATTGCATGTTTGGTTACTATATATATATGTGTGTTAGGCGGGATTGCATGTTTGGTTACTATATATATGTGTGTTAGGCGGGATTGCATGTTTGGTTACTATATATATGTGTGTTAGGCGGGATTGCATGTTTGGTTACTATATATATGTGTGTTAGGCGGGATTGCATGTTTGGTTACTATATATATGTGTGTTAGGCGGGATTGCATGTTTGGTTACTATATATATGTGTGTTAGGCGGGATTGCATGTTTGGTTACTATATATATGTGTGTTAGGCGGGATTGCATGTTTGGTTACTATATATATGTGTGTTAGGCGGGATTGCATGTTTGGTTACTATATATATGTGTGTTAGGCGGGATTGCATGTTCGGTTACTATATATATGTGTGTTAGGCGGGATTGCATGTTTGGTTACTATATATATGTGAGTTAGGCGGGATTGCATGTTTGGTTACTATATATATGTGAGTTAGGCGGGATTGCATGTTTGGTTACTATATATATATGTGTGTTAGGCGGGATTGCATGTTTGGTTACTATATATATGTGTGTTAGGCGGGATTGCATGTTTGGTTACTATATATATATGTGTGTTAGGCGGGATTGCATGTTTGGTTACTATATATATGTGTGTTAGGTGGGATTGCATGTTTGGTTACTATATATATGTGTGTTAGGCGGGATTGCATGTTTGGTTACTATATATATATGTGTGTTAGGCGGGATTGCATGTTTGGTTACTATATATATATATGTGTGTTAGGCGGGATTGCATGTTTGGTTACTATATATATGTGTGTTAGGCGGGATTGCATGTTTGGTTACTATATATATGTGTGTTAGGCGGGATTGCATGTTTGGTTACTATATATATGTGTGTTAGGCGGGATTGCATGTTTGGTTACTATATATATGTGTGTTATGCGGGATTGCATGTTTCGTTACTATATATATGTGTGTTAGGCGGGATTGCATGTTTGGTTACTATATATATGTGTGTTAGGCGGGATTGCATGTTTGGTTACTATATATATGTGTGTTAGGCGGGATTGCATGTTTGGTTACTATATATATGTGTGTTATGCGGGATTGCATGTTTCGTTACTATATATATGTGTGTTAGGCGGGATTGCATGTTTGGTTACTATATATATGTGTGTTAGGCGGGATTGCATGTTTGGTTACTATATATATATGTGTGTTAGGCGGGATTGCATGTTTGGTTACTATATATATATGTGAGTTAGGCGGGATTGCATGTTTGGTTACTATATATATGTGAGTTAGGCGGGATTGCATGTTTGGTTACTATATACATGTGTGTTAGGCGGGATTGCATGTTTGGTTACTATATATATGTGTGTTAGGCGGGATTGCATGTTTGGTTACTATATATATGTGTGTTAGGCGGGATTGCATGTTTGGTTACTATATATATGTGAGTTAGGCGGGATTGCATGTTTGGTTACTATATATATGTGTGTTAGGCGGGATTGCATGTTTGGTTACTATATATATGTGTGTTAGGCGGGATTGCATGTTTGGTTACTATATATATGTGTGTTAGGCGTGATTGCATGTTTGGTTACTATATATATATGTGAGTTAGGCGGGATTGCATGTTTGGTTACTATATATATGTGTGTTAGGCGGGATTGCATGTTTGGTTACTATATATATGTGTGTTAGGCGGGATTGCATGTTTGGTTACTATATATATGTGTGTTAGGCGGGATTGCATGTTTGGTTACTATATATATGTGTGTTAGGCGGGATTGCATGTTTGGTTACTATATATATGTGAGTTAGGCGGGATTGCATGTTTGGTTACTATATATATGTGAGTTAGGCGGGATTGCATGTTTGGTTACTATATATATGTGTGTTAGGCGTACCTAGTTTTGTTTTGTGTCTTGTGTTTTTTGTTCTCTTTATATTTATTTGTATTGAAGGGATTTGATAGGGATAGTTTATTCTAGGGCCAGGTTCCAGTCGGGGGCACTTGCTATTTAGGGCGGTGGCCCCGAGTTAGGACTTTAGGGTCCATTTAGTGTTTTATATAGGGTGTTATAGGGATAGTTTAGATACAGGTGTTTCCTTATTTAGCCCATTGTTACTGGTGTTACTTTTGAACCTTGGACTATGTCACCCCTCTCCCCTTCTGGTATTTGCTTCAGCAACACAGGCACCATCTGATTCACGGTAAGTGTCTGGTTGGTTTTTCCTTTTTTCAGGCTGCCGCGCCTGTTTTGTTGGCTTTTTTGTCTCCCAATTATATATTTTTTGATATTTTGAGGACTATTTAATTGTGCTGCTTTTAGGGTGGTTATATGTTGTTGTGATTTTTTTTTTTTTTATTTAACTGTAATTTTTATTGAAAAAAATTTTTTCATTAACAAGGTATAAAGAGAAAAAAGATCAAACAAGCAGAAAACAATGAGGTAGGTAGAGGCTATCCGCCTCTTCTCCCTTAAGCAATATGCATTCAAATTAGACAGTAAACAAGGGAGGGGAGGGATGAAGGGATTAAGAGGACAAGGGTAGAAGCAGAGGAAAGGAGGGGAGGGGAGAAGAGGACTAGAGATCAGAGACCCTGTGATGTACAATACATATCCCAAGGCGCCCAGATAGCCCCAAAGGCTTCCCGTGAATTATGTAGGCCAGCGGTCAGGCATTCAAGTCTCCTCACATCCTTCACTCTAGCCACAAGTTCAAGACCAGATGGGGGACTCACTTTCTTCCAGTTTCTAGCTATGAGAATTTTAGCTGCAGTACAAAGGTGCAAGAAAAGCCTGGATGACTTATTGCTCAGGTGCCTGGGGGGAAGGTTCAGGAGATAGACCAGAGGGTCAAGAGGGACCTCTTGCAAAAAGAGAGCAGTCGCCAAAGTCCTGACCTCCCTCCAGAAACCCAGGATGAGAGGGCACGTCCAAAAGATATGGTGCAGGGTACCCACCGCAACTCCACAGCGCCAGCACCATGGGGGAACCAATAGATTTAAAGCATGGAGGAGAGCCGGGGTATGATACCAATGCATCAACAACTTATACTGCGCTTCCCGAAATGTAATGCACTGAGATGATTTCTGGGCCCGAGACCATACAATCCGCCACTGTTCCTGGGAGATGGGTTTACCCACCGCCTCCTCCCATTTAAGCATATAGCGATGGGTAACTGGGGAGCCTGTAGTTTGTTAGGTAAGAAGTTGGTAGAGGATATAAGGCCCCTAGTGGACGTACCTGCACGGCAAATCTTTTCAAAAGCGGTGGGCAGTGACACTTTAAGAGACCCATGGAGGGAGCGGACAAAGTGAACCACCTGTAAATAATGGAACCATTCAGTACCTGGCAGGTTTTGGTTAGCTATAAGGTAGGCAAAGGACCTGAGTTCCAAGGTTCCAGGATCAACCATGTCCGCAATCCGGTAAAGACCAGCTTTAGACCAAACCTTAGTCATGGCAGAGGTCAGGCTTTCCGGGAGAAGGGGGTTGTATAATATGGAGACCATAGATGAGTGCTGGGACATCAGGGAGAATCTAGTACGACAGGCAGACCAAATAGATCTAGTAAACCGAATAGGGCCCAGCAGGTACGAGGCAGGGGGAGCGGGGGGAGAGCCAACCCACAGAAGCGCGTTAGGGTGCATGGGAGCCAGCCAGAGCTTCTCTATCTGCACCCATCTAGTATATGCTGGCATAGCCGCCCAAAGTGGGATATGGCGCAAGTGGGACGCCCAATAGTAATGTAGCAGATGTGGGACGGCCATACCCCCAGACCCTCTATCCGCCAGCATAACAGATCTGGGTATTCGGTGTCATTTTGCCTGCCAGATAAACTGAAAAATAGCTTTCTGCAGGTTCCGTAATTCTCCCCCGAGGAATCGCAACCGGGAGTGTCTCGAAAAAATACAGTAGCTTCGGAAGGAGAGTCATCTTGACCGCGGCAATTCTCCCTAAAAGGGAGATGGGTAAGGGTTGCCATTTGTCCAATAGGGCTCTTAACTCACGAAACAACCGCGGGTAGTTTGCCGAATAGAGGGTCGCGTAGGAGGTGGATATATGGACTCCCAGGTAGCGGATAGAGGACTCCCGCCACTGGAAATCGTAATTACTGCGGAGGAGAAGGAGAAGGTCCTGTGGAATGTTGAGTGGGAGTGCCTCAGTCTTTGCAGGGTTCACCTTGTATCCTGAGAGATCGCTATAGGTCTCCAGCAAGCGCAACAAGTTTGGAAGGGTAGTATGAGGGGAGGTGAGAGTGAGGAGTACATCATCTGCGAAAAGAGAGACCTTAAATTCCTTATCCTGGACCATGATCCCCTTGATATTAGGGTTTCGCCTAATCTTGGCTGCCAGCGGTTCAATGCAGAGGGCAAATATGATGGGAGACAGGGGGCAACCCTGCCTAGTGCCATTTCGAATAGGGAAGAAGGGCGAGGATGCATGGGGAAGCTTCATTGCTGCTGTGGGTAGGGAGTAGAGGGCCTGGATAGCTGTGAGGAAAGGTCCCGTGAGTCCAAACGCCTTAAGCGTAGTATGCATAAACGACCAATCTATGCGGTCGAAAGCCTTTTCAGCGTCCAGACTCAAGAGAAGGGCCGGGGTAGAATAATGATTGGCCACCTCCACCAAATCCACAGTCCTCCTGGTGTTGTCACCACCCTGACGACAGGGGATGAATCCCACCTGGTCCTTATGGACAAGCAGAGGGAGCCAAGCATTTAACCTATTGGCTAGGAGTTTGGTAAAGAGTTTCAGGTCCGCGTTCAGCAAAGCAATCGGTCGATAATTAGCACAGTCCTGCAAGTCCTTACCCGGTTTAGGGACCAATGTGAGCAGTGAAGAGAGCATAGTCGGGGGTATGGGGGAGCCTAAGAGGAAGGAATTGAAGAGGGACAATAGATGAGCAGAAAGTTCACCCTGGAAAACCTTATAATAATTGTAAGTGAACCCATCTGGGCCCGGGGCTTTCCCATTTGGGAGGTCCCTCAGGACCCCCTCTAGTTCCTCCCTGGTGATGGGAGTGTTTAGGGAAGTCAAGGCCTCAGGAGGCAGGCGTGGGAGACAACAATCCCTTAAATAGTCTTCTAGCAGTGTTGAGTCATCCCCAGGGGGTAGTGCTCGCGGGGGGGGGGTAAGTTATACAGCTTAGAATAGTAAGAGTGGAACGCCAGCGCCAGAGCGTCAGGGTGGTGTTGAAGGGTACCCGTGGAGTCACGGACAGAGTGTGGCGTGGAGGAGGCCTGATGATCCCTGAGGGTTCTTGCCAGGAGGGTGTGAGACTTATTACCTCGTTCAAAGAACCTCTGGCGAGTATAAAGGAGAAGTCGTTCCACATGGCGGGTCTCCAAATCACGGAGGTCAGCCCGTGCCAAAACCAAACGGCGAAGAACCCCCAGGGATGGATGTGCTGCCAAAGTTGTCATAAGGGACCGAATACGAGCTTGGAGAAGCTGTTCCTGGGCCTGTCTGTCCCTTTTAAGCCTAGAAGCCAATGCGATACAATGTCCTCTCATGACCGCCTTATGGGCTTCCCAGAGAATAGCAAGAGAGTTTACCGAACCTAAGTTGTCCCTAAAATAGTCCATCAAGTGTGTGCGCAGGATCTCGAGGGAGGTCGGTGATTTGAGCAATGTTTCGTTAAGACGCCAATGACATTGGCGAGTAGGCACTGGGGTCGTAGATAGAGTAACCACAACTGGGGCATGGTCAGACCAGGTGAGAGAGCCAATGTTCGTGTCCCTGAGCAAACGGAGGGCGGGAGCATTCCCAAAGAAATAATCAATGCGGGTGTGAGTGTTATGAGGGTGAGAGAAGAAGGTGTAAGAGCGTGCAGTAGGGTTGTCCACTCGCCAAAGGTCGTACAAAGAATGGGCACGGATCAGCTTACGGAACTCCCGTGCAAGCTGAGCCATCCTATGGGGGGTTGGACCCTGGGGTAACGCCAATCGGTCCGCCCATTCAGAGAAGACCATGTTAAAGTCTCCCCCCACAAGCCAAGCTGATGCCGGGAGAGCGCGCAGGCGGGAGAATACCCGACGCAAGAATGGGATCTGCGCTGAGTTAGGGGCATAGACATTGCATAAAACAATCGGGGCACCATGAAGGAGCCCTTCCAGAATAACAAATCGGCCCCCTGGGTCTATGTGGGAGGTTGTCACTGTAATTGGGCAGGAACGGGAAAGAAGGATAGCCACCCCAGCTCTGCGTCGATCGTGGAAGGCCGAAAAGGCTATGGGAAAGTAGTGCTTAGCGAAGGCAAAGGTACCGGAGCGGTCAAAATGAGTCTCCTGAAGAAACGCCACATCCGCTCGTAAGGAGCGGAGTTCTCTAAGGACATGGCGCCTTTTAGTGTTGGAACCCAGGCCCTTGACATTAATTGTCACGCACCTAACCATTGGGACTCAGGATTCGAGGACAGTGGCGGATTGTAATAAGCTCACCCATCTCACATGACGCTGGCAGGCTTCCCTCGAAGAGGCAGAAGGCCGATCCACAAACAGGAACCCAAAGTCGAGGCAAGGTCTCTAGATCAGGGAGGGAGGGTGGAAAAGGGGGGGGAGGCAAAAGACAACATAAATGACAAAGTAAGAAGTATAACAATTAAACAATACTTTGTGGGCGAGGCTAAGTCACTCGCCTGGGGACCAGTGAGGACAGCCAGAGGTCCAACCAGGATCAATGGCCGCACAGTCCAAGTATCCCCTTAGGGGGGAGAGCGTGGACAAGAGGTCGGAGGGGAGGCGGCAGATCCCCAACCACCAGTAAAAAGAAGGATGGAAGGGGAGTCACCGGAACCCCTTCCCCGCCCCACTCCGCTAAAACAATCCAATAATAAGCATAATAGATGAGACCCGTAGACCTAGAAAAGGAAAAAGAGAAGCAAACATAACGCTAAGGCTTGCAGTTTTCAAAGCACTACCGGAGAAAAAAAAAAAAAAAAACACGTCTCAAGGAGGAGCATCCTCCTCAGGAACCAGTCTCCAGTCGGGGCCTCCAAGCGGTCGCCGCCGCGGAGGGTGCATGACATCGTCTGGGCTCCAGTCGATGCCAAACCGGTGGTGGGGGAGGGGGTGGAGGGATTAGCTCCCAGTCTGTTAAATCCGGCAAGGGGACATCCAGCAGGTCGCAGAAGAGAGGTAAATCCGAGAAGGAGCGAAGCGTAGCGGAGCGACCATCCCTACGTGCAATGAGAGCAAACGGATAACCCCACCGGTAAGGAATTTGGCGTTCCTGAAGGATCTGGAGGAGGGGTCGGAGATGGCGGCGTTTCTGGAGGGTGATTAGCGAAAGGTCCTGATAAAGTTGTAGTTGAGCTCCCTCAAATTCAAAGTCTTTGAGTTTGCGCACCTTGCTCATTATAGCCTCTTTAAGGGTGAAGTCGTGGAGGCAGCAGATGACATCACGGGGTGCAGCGGAGGATCCTCTGGGTCGAAGGGCTCGATGTGCCCTGTCAAACTTAATTTTGTGGGACGGGGGCTCCTGCAGTATAGTGTTGAAGACAGCCTCCAGCAGAGCAGGCAGATCCTCAGATTGGTCAGCCTCTGGGAGTCCCTTGACGCGTATATTGTTGCGCCGACCCCTGTTGTCAAGATCCTCTAAGTGACGTTGCATGTCCCGTATAGCTGATCCCTGGTTAGCAGTAGTATCATGCAGTGAGGCAACATAGTCCCTGGTAGTGTCATGGTCATTCTCCAGTGTGTCCATTCGGTTAGCAATAGAGTGTAAATCCGTGCGGAGGGTAGCAATTTCAGATCGGAAGGATGCTGTGATTTCCGCAACCATACTTTTAAGGTCTTGTTTAGTAGGTAGCTGAGGAAGGAGGTCCACCAAAGGTGGCGGTGCTGAAGATGGACCTGGGAGGCAGCTCTGGGGGTACAGGACTGGAGGGGGGGAGCCATAATCTTTGGGAGTGTGGGGCGGAGGAGCCCCTACGCCAGCGCCTTCCACCGCGCCATCCCCCCCTGAGCTATGGAGGGGAGGGGCGATGGGGGAAGATAGTAGGGGGGGGGCCACAGAGACCAGCTCTGTGGCCACAGGCTGTAACTCATCAGCGGTATGGGAGGGAGCAGAACCACTGACCTCAGAGCCCCTTGGAGAGCTGGAGACATCCGGGGGTCCTCTCATGCCGCTCTGCCAGAAGTGCTGGTGAAGCAAAGTGTAGTTGCTGGGACATCCCAGGGTGAGGAGACTGTGGGAGCACTCGTGCTGGAGAAGCTCTGGGCTGCCCAGGCGCTGACAGGGATCTCTGCTGGAGCGGTGCTCCGCTGGCTGACAGGGGGAGCGCGGGAGGAGAAAGGCTGCGCTGCGACCCCTGTGCCTGAAGAGCGGAGGGAATCCAAGATGGCCGCCCCGCAGCAGCCTGGCCCGGCAGAGAAGGCTGCTGAGTGAGGAAGCCGTCCAGGGTGGCTCTCCCAGACCTCTCCACAGGCGCTGGAGTGCCTGGGGCCACCCTCCTCGGTAAGCACTTGCCCATAATCGCTGAATTGAAGGGTCCACGGGTCTCAGCTGTAAGCAGTGGAGCAGAGAAGGTCCCGCACGCGACCTACTCCATGCGCGTCCAGGCCACGCCCTGTTGTTGTGATTTTTAACTTTAATTAATTAAAAGTTATATATTAATTTTTGTATTATTGTGATTATCATTTTGGATTATATTATATTTTTTTTCGGATAATCTATTGTTGTATACGACCTGTAAGGTCTTGGATTTGGTCCTATAGTGGTAAACCTCAGGGGTCTGTTCTGGGTCCTATATTGTGGACCTCAGGGGTCTGTTCTGGGTCCTATATTGTGGACCTCAGGGGTCTGTTCTGGGTCCTATATTGTGCACCTCAGGGGTCTGTTCTGGTTCATATTGTGGACCTCAGGGGTCTGTTCTGGGTCCTATATTGTGGACCTCAGGGGTCTGTTCTGGGTCCTATATTGTGGACCTCAGGGGTCTGTTCTGGGATCCATAGTGGTATACCTCAGGGGTCTGTTCTGGGTCCTATATTGTGGACCTCAGGGGTCTGTTCTGGTTCATATTGTGGACCTCAGGGGTCTGTTCTGGGTCCTATATTGTGGACCTCAGGGGTCTGTTCTGGGATCCATAGTGGTATACCTCAGGGGTCTGTTCTGGGTCCTATATTGTGGACCTCAGGGGTCTGTTCTGGTTCATATTGTGGACCTCAGGGGTCTGTTCTGGGTCCTATATTGTGGACCTCAGGGGTCTGTTCTGGGTCCTATATTGTGGACCTCAGGGGTCTATTCTGGGATCCATAGTTGTATACCTCAGGAGTCTGTTATGTGTCCTATAGTGGTAAACCTCAGGGGTCTGTTCTGGTTCATATTGTGGACCTCAGGAGTCTGTTCTGGGATCCATAGTGGTATACCTCAGGGGTCTGTTCTGGGCCCTATACTGTGGACCTCAGGGGTCTGTTCTGGTTCATATTGTGGACCTCAGGGGTCTATTCTGGGATCCATATTGTGGAAATCAGGGGTCTGTTCTGGGTTCTATAGTGGTAAACCTCAAGGGTCTGTTCTGGTTCATATTGTGGACCTCAGGGGTGGGTCTGTTCTGGGTTCTATAGTGGAATACCTCAGGGGTCTTTCTGGGTTCCATTGTGGTATACCTCAGGGGTCTGTTCTGGGTCCTATATTGTGGACTCAGGGGTCTGTTCTGGGTCCTATATTGTGGACCTCAGGAGTCTGTTTTGGGTCCTATAGTGGTATACCTCCATATGTAAGACAATGCACTTGGGAAGAAAGAACCCACTATCTGGAGTATTGTATTGGAAGTTCTATAATACCCAGGACTTCAGAAGAATCTAGTGGTCCTGATATCAGATGCCTTCACATATAGAATGCAGTGTGGATGCTGGGCTGTATAGCTAGAGGTATAACCAGTAGGACGCTGGGCTGTATAGCTAGAGGTATAACCAGTAGGACGCTGGGCTGTATAGCTAGAGGTATAACCAGTAGGTTGCTGGGCTGTATAGCTAGAGGTATAATCAGTTGGATACTGGGCTGTATAGCTAGAGGTATATCCAGTAGGATGCTGGGCTCTATAGTTAGAGGCATAACCAGTAGGATGCTGGGCTGTATAGCTAGAGGTATAACCAGTAGGATTCTGGGCTGTATAGCTAGAGGTATAACCAGTAGGATACTGGTCTGTATAGCTAGAGGTGTAACCAGTAGGATGCTGGGCTGTATAGCTAAAGGTATAACCAGTAGGATGCTGGGCTGTATAGCTAGAGGTATAACCAGCAGGATGCTGGGCTGTATAGCTAAAGGTATAACCAGTAGGATGCTGGGCTGTATAGATAGAGAGTATAACGTGTAGAATGCTGCTCTGTACAGTTAGAGGTATAACCAGTAGGACGCTGGGCTGTGTAGATAGAGGTATAAGCAGTAGGACTCTGGGCTGTATACATAGAAGTATAACCAGTTGAAAGCTGGGCTGTATAGCTAGAGGTATAACCAGTAGGATGCTGGGCTGTATAGCTAGAGGTATAACCAGTTGGATGCTGGGCTGTATATCTTGAGGTATAACCAGTAGGATTCTGGGCTGTATATATAGAGGTATAACCAGTAGGATGCTGGGCTGTATAGTTAGAAGCATAACCAGTAGGATGCTGGGCTGTACAGCTAGAGGTATAACCAGTAGGATGCTGGGCTGTATACATACAGGTATAACCAGTAGGATGTTGGGCTTTATAGCAAGAGGTATAACCAGCAGGATGTTTGGTTGTGTAGCTGTCAGCTAGAGGTATAACCAGTAGGATGCTGGGCTGTATAGCTAGAGGTATAACCAGTAGGATGCTGGGCTGTATAGATAGAGGTATAACCAGTAGGATGCTGGGCTGTATAGCTAGAGGTATAACCAGTAGGATGCTGGGCTGTATAGATAGAGCTGTAACCAGTTGGATGCTGAGCTGTATATCTAGAGGTATAACCAGTAGGATGCTGGGCTGTATACATACAGATATAACCAGTAGGATGATGGGCTGTATAGCTAGAGGTATAACCAGTAGGATGCTGGGCTGTATACATACAGGTATAACCAGTAGGATGCTGGGCTGTATAGCTAGAGGTATACACCAGCAGGATGTTTGGTTGTATAGATAGGGGTATAACCAGTTGTTTGCTGGGCTGTATACATAGAGGTATAGCCAGTAGGATGCTGGGCTGTATAGCTAGATGTATAACCAGTAGGATGTTGGGCTGTATAGCAAGAGGTATAACCAGCAGGATGCTTGGTTGTGTAGATAAGGGTATAACCAGTAGGATGCTGGGCTGTATAGCTAGAGATATAACCAGTAGGATGCTGGGCTGTATAGCTAGAGATATAAACAGTAGCATGCTGGGCTGTATAGATAGAGGTATAACCAGTAGGATGCTGCGCTGTACAGCTAGAGGTATAACCAGTAGGATGCTGGGCAGTATATATAGAGGTATAACCAGCAGGATGCTTGGCTGTATATCTAGAGGTATAACCAGTAGGATGCTGGGCTGTATACATAGAGGTATAACCAGTAGGATGCTGGGCTGTATAGCTAGAGGTATAACCAGTAGGATGCTGGGCTGTATAGCTAGAGGTGTAACCAGTAGGACGCTGGGCTGTATAGCTAGAGGTATAACCAGTAGGATGCTGGGCTGTATAGCTAGAGGTATAACCAGTAAGATGCTGGGCTGTATAGCTAGAGTTATAACCAGTAGGATGCTGGGTTGTATAAATAGAGGTATAACCAGTAGGATGCTGGGCTGTACAGCTAGAGGTATAACCAGTAAGATGCTGGGCTGTATAGCTAGAGGTATAACCAGTAGGATGCTGGGCGGTATAGCTAGAGGTATAACCAGTAGGATGCTGGGCTGTATAGCTAGAGGTATAACCAGTAGGATGCTGGGTTCTATACTAAATAGAGGTATAACCAGTAGGATGCTGGGCTGTACAGCTAGAGGTATAACCAGTAGGATGCTGGGCTGTATAGCTAGAGGTATAACCACTAGGATTCTGGGCTTTATACATAAAGGTATAACCAGTTGGACTCTGGACTGTATAGCTAGAGGTGTAACCAGTAGGACGCTGGGCTGTATACATAGAAGTATAACCAGTTGGATGCTGGGCTATATAGCTAGCGGTATAACCATTTGGATATTGGGCTGTGTAGTTAGAGGTATAACCAGTAGGTAGCTCGGCTGTATGCATAGAGGTGTAACCAGTAGGATGCTGGGCTGTATAGCTTAGAGGTATAACCAGTAGGACGCTGGGCTGTACAGCTAGAGGTATAACCAGAAGGATGCTGGGCTGTATAGATAGAGGTATAACCAGCAGGATGCTGGGCTGTACAGCTAGAGGTATAACCAGTAGGATGCTGGGCTGTATAGCTAGAGGTATAACCAGTAGGTCGCTGGGCTGCATAGCTAGAGGTATCACCAGTAGGATGCTGGGCTGTATAGCTAGAGGTATAACCAGTTGGATGCTGGGCTGTATAGCTAGAGGTATAACCAGTAGGATGCTGAGCTGTATAGCTAGAGGTATCACCAGTAGGATGCTGGGCTGTATAGCTAGAGGTATAACCAGTAGGATGCTGGGCTGTACAGCTAGAGGTATAACCAGTAGGATGCTGGGCTGTATAGCTAGAGGTATCACCAGTAGGATGCTGGGCTGTATAGCTAGAGGTATAACCAGTAGGATGCTGGGCTGTATAGATAGAGGTATCACCAGTAGGATGCTGGGCTGTATAGCTAGAGGTATAACCAGTTGGATGCTGGGCTGTATAGCTAGAGGTATAACCAGTAGGATGCTCGGCTGTATAGCTTAGAGGTATAACCAGCAGGATGCTGGGCTGTATAGATAGAGGTATAACCAGTAGGACGCTGGTCTGTATACCTAGAGGTATAACCAGTAGGACGCTGGGCTGTACAGCTAGAGGTATAACCAGTAGGATGCTGGGCTGTATAGATAGAGGTATAACCAGTAGGATGCTGGGCTGTACAGCTAGAGGTATAACCAGTAGGATGCTGGGCTGTATAGCTAGAGGTATAACCAGTAGGATGCTGGGCTGTATAGCTAGAGGTATAACCAGTTGGATGCTGGGCTGTATAGATAGAGGTATCACCAGTAGGATGCTGGGCTGTATAGCTAGAGGTATAACCAGTAGGACGCTGGGCTGTATAGCTAGAGGTATAACCAGTTGGATGCTGGGCTGTATAGCTAGAGGTATAACCAGTAGGATGCTCGGCTGTATAGCTAGAGGTATAACCAGCAGGATGCTGGGCTGTATAGCTAGAGGTATAACCAGTAGGATGCTGGGCTGTATAGCTAGAGGTATAACCAGTAGGATGCTGGGCTGTATAGCTAGAGGTATAACCAGTAGGATGCTGGGCTGTACAGCTAGAGGTATAACCAGTAGGATGCTGGGCTGTATAGCTAGAGGTATAACCAGTAGGATGCTGGTCTGTATAGCTAGAGGTATAACCAGTAGGATGCTGGGCTGTATAGCTAGAGGTATAACCAGTAGGATGCTGGGCTGTATAGCTAGAGGTATAACCAGTAGGATGCTGGGCTGTACAGCTAGAGGTATAACCAGTAGGATGCTGGGCTGTATAGCTAGAGGTATAACCAGTAGGATGCTGGGCTGTATAGTTAGAGGTATAACCAGTAGGATGCTGGGCTGTATAGCTAGAGGTATAACCAGTAGGATGCTGGGCTGTATAGCTAGAGGTATAACCAGTTGGATGCTGGGCTGTATAGCTAGAGGTATAACCAGTAGGATGCTGGGCTGTATAGCTAGAGGTATAACCAGTAGGTCGCTGGGCTGTATAGCTAGAGGTATAACCAGTAGGATGCTGGGCTGTTTAGCTAGAGGTATAACCAGTAGGATGCTGGGCTGTATAGCTAGAGGTATAACCAGTAGGATGCTGGGCTGTACAGCTAGAGGTATAACCAGTAGGATGCTGGGCTGTATAGCTAGAGGTATAACCAGTAGGATGCTGGGCTGTACAGCTAGAGGTATAACCAGTAGGTTGCTGGGCTGTATAGCTAGAGGTATAACCAGTAGGACGCTGGTCTGTATAGCTAGAGGTATAACCAGTAGGATGCTGGGCTGTATAGCTAGAGGTATAACCAGTAGGATGCTGGGCTGTATAGCTATAGGTATAACCAGTAGGATGCTGGGCTGTACAGCTAGAGGTATAACCAGTAGGATGCTGGGCTGTATAAATAGACGCGGGCGATACTAGAGGTATAACCAGTAGGATGCTGGGCTGTATAAATAGAAGTGTAACCAGTAGGATGCTGGGCTGTACAGCTAGAGGTATAACCAGTAGGATGCTGGGCTGTATATATAGAGGTGTAACCAGTAGGATGCTGGGCTGTATAGCTAGAGGTATAACCAGTAGGATGCTGGGCTGTATAGCTAGAGGTATAACCAGTAGGATGCTGGGCTGTACAGCTAGAGGTATCACCAGTAGGATGCTGGGCTGTATAGCTAGAGGTATAACCAGTAGGATGCTGGGCTGTATAGCTAGAGGTATCACCAGTAGGATGCTGGGCTGTATAGCTAGAGGTATAACCAGTAGGATGCTGGGCTGTACAGCTAGAGGTATAACCAGTAGGATGCTGGGCTGTATAGCTAGAGGTATAACCAGTTGGATGCTGGGCTGTATAGCTAGAGGTATAACCAGTAGGATGCTGGGCTGTATAGCTAGAGGTATAACCAGTAGGATGCTGGGCTGTATAGCTAGAGGTATCACCAGTAGGATGCTGGGCTGTATAGCTAGAGGTATAACCAGTAGGATGCTGGGCTGTACAGCTAGAGGTATAACCAGTAGGATGCTGGGCTGTATAGCTAGAGGTATAACCAGCAGGATGCTGGGCTGTATAGCTAGAGGTATAACCAGTAGGATGCTGGGCTGTATAGCTAGAGGTATAACCAGTAGGATGCTGGGCTGTATAGATAGAGGTATAACCAGTAGGATGCTGGGCTGTATAGCTAGAGGTATCACCAGTAGGATGCTGGGCTGTATAGCTAGAGGTATAACCAGTAGGATGCTGGGCTGTATAAATAGAGGTATAACCAGTAGGATGCTGGGCTGTACAGCTAGAGGTATAACCAGTAGGATGCTGGGCTGTATAGCTAGAGGTATAACCAGTAGGATGCTGGGCTGTATAGCTAGAGGTATAACCAGTAGGATGCTGGGCTGTATAGCTAGAGGTATAACCAGTAGGATGCTGGGCTGTATAGCTAGAGGTATAACCAGTAGGATGCTGGGCTGTATAGCTAGAGGTATAACCAGTAGGATGCTGGGCTGTATAGCTAGAGGTATAACCAGTAGGATGCTGGGCTGTATAGCTAGAGGTATAACCAGTAGGATGCTGGGCTGTATAGCTAGAGGTATAACCAGTAGGACGCTGGGCTGTATAGCTAGAGGTATAACCAGTAGGATGCTGGGCTGTATAGCTAGAGGTATAACCAGTAGGATGCTGGGCTGTATAGCTAGAGGTATAACCAGTAGGACGCTGGGCTGTATAGCTAGAGGTATAACCAGTAGGATGCTGGGCTGTATAGCTAGAGGTATAACCAGTAGGATGCTGGGCTGTATAGCTAGAGGTATAACCAGTAGGATGCTGGGCTGTATAGCTAGAGGTATAACCAGTAGGATGCTGGGCTGTATAAATAGAGGTATAACCAGTAGGATGCTGGGCTGTACAGCTAGAGGTATAACCAGTAGGATGCTGGGCTGTATAACATAGAGGTATAACCAGTAGGATGCTGGGCTGTACAGCTAGAGGTATAACCAGTAGGATGCTGGGCTGTATAAATAGAGGTATAACCAGTAGGATGCTGGGCTGTACAGCTAGAGGTATAACCAGTAGGATGCTGGGCTGTATAGCTAGAGGTATAACCAGTAGGATGCTGGGCTGTACAGCTAGAGGTATCACCAGTAGGATGCTGGGCTGTATAGCTAGAGGTATAACCAGTAGGATGCTGGGCTGTATAGCTAGAGGTATAACCAGTAGGATGCTGGGCTGTATAGCTAGAGGTATAACCAGTAGGATGCTGGGCTGTATAGCTAGAGGTATAACCAGTAGGATGCTGGGCTGTACAGCTAGAGGTATAACCAGTAGGATGCTGGGCTGTATAGCTAGAGGTATAACCAGTAGGACGCTGGGCTGTATAGCTAGAGGTATAACCAGTAGGACGCTGGGCTGTATAGCTAGAGGTATAACCAGTAGGATGCTGGGCTGTACAGCTAGAGGTATAACCAGTAGGACGCTGGGCTGTATAGCTAGAGGTATCACCAGTAGGAGGCTGGGCTGTATAGCTAGAGGTATAACCAGTAGGATGCTGGGCTGTATAGCTAGAGGTATCACCAGTAGGATGCTGGGCTGTATAGCTAGAGGTATAACCAGTAGGATGCTGGGCTGTATAGCTAGAGGTATAACCAGTAGGATGCTGGGCTGTATAGCTAGAGGTATAACCAGTAGGATGCTGGGCTGTACAGCTAGAGGTATAACCAGTAGGATGCTGGGCTGTATAAATAGAGGTATAACCAGTAGGATGCTGGGCTGTACAGCTAGAGGTATAACCAGTAGGATGCTGGGCTGTATAGCTAGAGGTATAACCAGTAGGACGCTGGACTGTATAGCTAGAGGTATAACCAGTAGGATGCTGGGCTGTATAGCTAGAGGTATAACCAGTAGGATGCTGGGCTGTATACATAGAGGTATAACCAGTAGGATGCTCTGCTGTATAGCTAGAGGTATCACCAGTAGGATGCTGGGCTGTATAAATAGAGGTATAACCAGTAGGATGCTGGGCTGTATAGCTAGAGGTATAACCAGTAGGACGCTGGACTGTATAGCTAGAGGTATAACCAGTAGGACGCTGGGTTGTATAGCTAGAGGTATAATCAGTAGGATGCTGGGCTGTATAGCTAGAGGTATAACCAGTAGGATGCTGGGCTGTATAGCTAGAGGTATAACCAGTAGGACGCTGGACTGTATAGCTAGAGGTGTAACCAGTAGGATGCTGGGCTGTATAGCTAGAGGTATAACCAGTAGGACGCTGGGCTGTATAGCTAGAGGTGTAACCAGTAGGACGCTGGGCTGTATAGCTAGAGGTATAACCAGTAGGACGCTGGGCTGTATAGCTAGAGGTATCACCAGTAGGACGCTGGGCTGTATAGCTAGAGGTATAACCAGTAGGATGCTGGGCTGTATAGCTAGAGGTATAACCAGTAGGACACTGGGCTTTATAGCTAGAGGTATCACCAGTAGGACGCTGGGCTGTATAGCTAGAGGTATAACCAGTAGGACGCTGGGCTGTATAGCTAGAGGTGTAACCAGTAGGATGCTGGGCTGTACAACTAGAGGTATAACCAGTAGGACGCTGGGCTGTATAGCTAGAGGTATAACCAGTAGGACGCTGGGCTGTATAGCTAGAGGTATAACCAGTAGGACGCTGGGCTGTATAGATAGAGGTATAACCAGTAGGACGCTGGGCTGTACAGCTAGAGGTATAACCAGTAAGATATGAAAGAGTGAGATAAGGAATATGGAAATATAAGTTGACTCCGAGGAGTCGCGCAACACAGGAACAGTCTCACTTCTTTGGCTACAGTCATCTAGTGGGTATTTATTGTCCCAGTGGTGGACCTCTCTTCAAACACACTGGGAGCGTTTCCTCTGCTGGTGTATACTGGATCTGGCAGCAGATGTACTGGGACCTCGTCTGACTCCTCTGTCTATAAATTACTCTCCACATGACTTCGAGTCCTTCGGGGGTTATTACACCCGTGAGCCGAGCAGTGATGTCCCTCTTGGGTACCAGTGCAATCCCAACTGCATCTCTTGTGGAGAAGGTTTCACGTTCCTGTTACTGTACATAGTGAGGTCAACCTTCTATAGAGGTCTAAAAGACTGAGGGTAAGTTATAGGAAGCCTCATTGTTTGGAACCATAGGCGACATTTGTAAGGGGCAAATACTTTTTCTTTTAGAGCCGTTTCCTACATATTATTTTAGCAATCTATTCACGTGGACTATGATGAAGTGAACAAATGTGAATTATAGCCAAAAGACCTCACCTTACAGTAAAAGTAGCGGCTCACGGCCTCTTGGGACCAGGGCTCCTGGTAGAAGTCGGCCCTCCTCTCCTGTTCCGGGTTCCCAACCACATCTGTCATAATCTATGGAAGTGGAAGATCTGTTAATGAGTCTGTCTATGTGATGACGTATCGTAGGGCTCCAAAAACAACCAGAAATGCCGTTACCTTGAGGTCTCTGCTCTGGGACAAGAGCCAGTCCTGGATGTAACCCTTCGGGTCTCTCGAGAAGCTCAACATGAAGTCTCTTTGTATCTTCAGCTGATTTATGGATTCAATGGTCTCGTGAATCTAGAACCGAAATAAAAACTAACAAGTCAAGATCCGGCTAAAGTGTCCCAACTAGGATTACAGTCACCGTACTGCCCGCCCCCGGCGTTACGATTACAGTCACCGTACTGCCCGCCCCCGCCGTTACGATTACAGTCACCGTACTGCCCGCCCCCCGCCGTTACAATTACAGTCACCGTATTGCCCGCCCCCGGCGTTACGATTACAGTCACTGTACCCCCCCCAACCCTGCCGTTACAATTACAGTCACCGTACCCCCCCCCGCCGTTACAATTACAGTCACCGTACCCCCCCCCGCCGTTACGATTACAGTCACCGTACCCCCCCCCTGCCGTTACGAATACAGTCACCGTACCCCCCGCCCCCACAATTACAGTCACTGTACCCCCCCCACCATTACAATTACAGTCACCGTACCCCCCCGCCCCCACAATTACAGTCACCGTACCCCCCGCCCCCACAATTAGTCACCGTACCCCCCCGCCGTTACAATTAACAATTACAGTCACCGTACTCCCCCCCCGCCCCCACAATTACAGTCACCGTACCCCCCCGCCCCCACAATTACAGTCACCGTTACCCCCCCCCCGCCCCCACAATTACAGTCACCGTACCCCCCGCCGTTACAATTAACAATTACAGTCACCGTACCCCCCCCCCCGCCCCCACAATTACAGTCACCGTACTCCCCCCCCACCCCCACAATTACAGTCACCGTACTCCCCCCGCCCCCACAATTACAGTCACCGTACCCACCCCGCCGTTACAATTAACAATTACAGTCACCGTACCCCCCCCGCCGTTACAATTACAGTCACCGTACCCCCCCTGCCCCCGTACCATTACAATTACAGTCACCGTATCCCCCCCCGCCGTTACAATTACAGTCACCGTACCCCCCCCCACCGTTACAATTACAGTCACCGTACCCCCCCTGCCCCTGTAACATTACAATTACAGCCCCCGTACCATTACAATTACAGTCACCGTACCCACCCCCCCCGCCGTTACAATTACAGTCACCGTACTCCCCTGCCGTTACAATTACAGTCACCGTACTCCCCCCGCCGTTACAATTACAGTCACCGTACCCCCCCCCGCCCGTTACAATTAGTCACCGTACCCCCCCACCATTACAATTACAGTCACCGTACCCCCCCCCCGCCGTTACAATTAGTCACCGTACCCCCCCGCTGTTACAATTACAGTCACCGTACCCCCCCCCCCCGCCGTTACAATTAGTCACCGTATCCCCCCTCCGCCGTTACAATTACAGTCACCGTATCCCCCCGCCGTTACAATTACAGTCACCGTATCCCCCCCCCCGCCGTTACGAATACAGTCACCGTACCCCCCCCCGCCGTTACAATTACAGCCACTGTACCCCCCGCCCCCCGTAACATTACAGTCACCGTACCCCCCCCGCCGTTACAATTACAGTCACCGTACTCCCCTGCCGTTACAATTACAGTCACCGTACTCCCCCCGCCGTTACAATTACAGTCACCGTACGACCCCTGCCCCCGTACCATTACAATTAGTCACCGTACCCCCCCCGCCGTTACAATTACAGTCACCGTACCCCCCCCCCGCCGTTACAATTAGTCACCGTACCCCCCCCACCATTACAATTACAGTCACCGTACCCCCCCCCCCCCGCCGTTACAATTAGTCACCGTACCCCCCCGCTGTTACAATTACAGTCACCGTACCCCCCCCCGCCGTTACAATTAGTCACCGTATCCCCCTCCGCCGTTACAATTACAGTCACCGTATCCCCCCGCCGTTACAATTACAGTCACCGTATCCCCCCCCCCCCGCCGTTACGAATACAGTCACCGTACCCCCCCCCGCCGTTACAATTACAGCCACTGTACCCCCCGCCCCCGTAACATTACAGTCACCGTACCCCCCCCCCGCCGTTACAATTACAGTCACCGTACCCCCCCGCCGTTACAATTACAGTCACCGTACCCCCCCGCCGTTACAACTACAGTCACCGTACCCCCCCCGCCGTTACAATTACAGTCACCGTATCCCCCCCGCCGTTACAATTACAGTCACCGTACCCACCTCCCCGCCGTTACAATTACAGTCACCGTATCCCCCCGCCGTTACAATTACAGTCACCGTACCCCCCCGTCGTTACAATTACTGTCACTGTACCCCCCCCGCCGTTACAATTACAGTCACCGTACCCACCTCCCCGCCGTTACAATTACAGTCACCGTACCCCCCCCCGCCGTTACAATTACAGTCACCGTATCCCCCCCGCCGTTACAATTACAGTCACCGTACCCACCTCCCCGCCGTTACAATTACAATCACCATACCCCTCCCCCCACCACCATTAGGATTACAGTATTAGATTTACCTTATTATCCAGTGCAGAGATCTCTTGCTGGTTAGCAGTGGACAGAAGAAAGCTGCTCATCTGACTCTTAAGCGGATCTTCCACTTCCACGTCAATGTCATAGCAGGCCGTCTTTTTTTGGTCAGTGGGATCCACACTATAGTGACACAAGGAGTTATCATGGGGAAATTAACCATTAACTGCTTTTCACCATCACCTCAACTATCACTTTTACACAAGTATTCACACCTTCATTTAAGGTATCACATGTACACAAGTATTCACACCATCTTCTCAACTATCATGTTTACACAAGTATTAAGATTATCACCTGTATTCACACTATCAACTATCAGAGTTACACAAGAATTTACATCATCACCTAAATTACATAAGTATTCGCACTATCACCTCAACTATCATACTTGGTAAACGCGATGGTGTGAATACTTGTGTAAACGCGATGGTGTGAATATTTTGGTAAACGCGATGGTGTGAATACTTGTGTAAACGCGATGGTGCGAATACTTGTGTAAACGCGATGGTGTGAATACTTGGTAAGTGCTATGGTGTGAATACTTGTGTAAACGCGATGGTGTGAATACTTGTGTAAAAGCGGTGGTGTGAATACTTGTGTAAAAGCGGTGGTGTGAATACTTGTGTAAACGTTATAGTTCAGGGGATGGTGTGAATATTTGTGTAAACGCGATAGTGTGAATACTTTTGTAAACGTTATAGTTCAGGGGAAGGTGTGAATACTTGTGTAAACATAGTTCAGGGGATGGTGTGAATACTTGTGTAAACGTTATAGTTCAGGGGAAGGTGTGAATACTTGTGTAAACGCGATAGTGTGAATACTTGTGTAAACGCGATGGTGTGAATACTTGTGTAAACGTTATAGTTCAGGGGATGGTGTGAATATTTGTGTAAACGCGATAGTGTGAATACTTGTGTAAACGTTATAGTTCAGGGGATAGTGTGAATACTTGTGTAAACGCGATGGTGTGAATACTTGTGTAAACGTTATAGTTCAGGGGATGGTGTGAATACTTGTGTAAACGCGATAGTGTGAATACTTGTGTAAATGCGATGGTGTAAATATATGTGTAAACGTTATAGTTCAGGGGATGGTGTGAATACTTGTGTAAACGCGATGGTGTAAATACTTGTGTAAACGTTATAGTTCAGGGGATGGTGTGAATACTTGTGTAAATGCGATAGTGTGAATACTTGTGTAAACGCAATGGTGTGAATACTTGTGTAAACGTTATAGTTCAGGGGATGGTGTGAATACTTGTGTAAACGCGGTGGTGTTGTGTGAATACTTGTGTAAACGTTATAGTTCAGGGGATGGTTTGAATACTTGTGTAAATGCGATGGTGTGAATACTTGTGTAAACGTTATAGTTCAGGGGATGGTGTGAATACTTGTGTAAACGCGATGGTGTGAATACTTGTGTAAATGTTATAGTTCAGGGGATGGTGTGAATAATTGTGTTAATATGATCGTTCAGGGGATGGTCACCATCAACACCAAAATCTCATATCTTTAGTGTCATACACAGAAGATATTTATCTGCAGACCAGAAGATCCTTTACATCACATGTCGGTTCTTTTGCTTCTATATCTTTTATAGGTTACTTCTTTCCAGGAAAATAAAATCAGATGGCTGTAAAGAGGGACCAAGAGGGGGCTGTACAGGAGGAATAGTGATGGGGGAGCAAGAGGCGGCTGTACAGGAGGACTAGCGACGGGGGAGCAAGAGGCAGCTGTACAGGAGGACTAGCGACGGGGGAGCAAGAGGCGGCTGTACAGGAGGACTAGCGACGGGGGAGCAAGAGGGGGCTGTACAGGAGGACTAGCGACGGGGGGAGCAAGAGGGGGCTGTACAGGAGGACTTGCGACGGGGGAGCAAGAGGGGGCTGCACAGGAGGACTAGCGACGGGGGGAGCAAGAGGGGGCTGCACAGGAGGACTAGCGACGGGGGAGCAAGAGGCGGCTGCACAGGAGGACTAGCGACGGGGGAGCAAGAGGGGGCTGCACAGGAGGAATAGCGACGGGAGAGCAAGAGGGGGCTGCACAGGAGGACTAGCGACGGGGGGAGCAAGAGGGGGCTGCACAGGAGGACTAGCGACGGGGGAGCAAGAGGCGGCTGTACAGGAGGACTAGCGACGGGGGAGCAAGAGGGGGCTGCACAGGAGGACTAGCGACGGGGGAGCAAGAGGGGGCTGCACAGGAGGACTAGCGACGGGGGAGCAAGAGGGGGCAGCACAGGAGGACTAGCGACGGGGGGAGCAAGAGGGGGCTGCACAGGAGGACTAGCGACGGGGGGAGCAAGAGGGGGCTGCACAGGAGGACTAGCGACGGGGGAGCAAGAGGGGGATGCACAGGAGGACTAGCGACGGGGGAGCAAGAGGGGGCTGCACAGGAGGACTAGCGACGGGGGAGCAAGAGGGGGCTGCACAGGAGGACTAGCGACGGGGGAGCAAGAGGGGGCTGCACAGGAGGACTAGCGACGGGGGGAGCAAGAGGGGGCTGCACAGGAGGACTAGCGACGGGGGGAGCAAGAGGGGGCTGCACAGGAGGACTAGCGACGGGGGAGCAAGATGGGGCTGCACAGGAGGACTAGCGACGGGGGAGCAAGAGGGGGCTGCACAGGAGGACTAGTGATGGGGACAGCATTTCTAGAAGGACTAGATAGAAGAGTGGACAGTACAGCAGGGCCGAGGTAATGGAGAATGGGGTCATTTCTCTGACACAAACTCTCTCCATTGACTCCATAGTGTCTGCACCTGATAATGTGGTTGATGACAATGGGATCCGGCGGCAGAAGGAGGTTTGTCAGCCTTTGTGGGATCTCCGAGAACTTCAGCCGAGGACAATCAAATATCTGTAAAATGAGGGAAAAGAAAGCAATAAAATTGTGTAAGAGCCCCAAGAATCTAAGCAAGGAAGGACGAAAGAAAGTCACCTCAGAACAGAGCAAAATAACACAGCCCCCCCAGCAGAGCTGCAGGGGGCCGCTAGTGAGGGCAGGGGCGTACAGAGCTAAGGACAGGAGATACAAGGGCCCCACCTGCTGGAAGTACTTGTCCCCACTGATATATTCCTTGTCATGACAGTCCTGGAGCTTGTTGGTCTTTATGTATTGCCAAAGTGCCTGGATGATGACTGCTCGTGTCTGAGTGTGAATCCCCAGGAGACGAGCAAGACGAGGGTCAAGCTTAAACTGCGGAGGCTGCGAGGACGGAGAGACAGGAAGATCACCACAAAGAATCTCAATTATATACAACTGACATATATAGACATCTGCAATCCGTACCAAACTGTTGTTTAATAGAAATGTCTATTCTATCTGCCTCACATATAGTAGAGGAACTGCACATACTGCCCCCACATATAGCAGAGGAGAACTGAACATACTGCCCCCACATATAGCAGAGAACTGAATATACTGCCCTCACATATACAGAGGAGAGCTGAACATACTGCCCCCACATATAGCAGAGAACTGAACATACTGCCCCCACATATAGCAGAGGATACCTGAACATACTGCCCCCACATATAGCAGAGGATACCTGAACATACTGCCCCCACATATAGCAGAGGATACCTGAACACACTGCCCCCACATCTAGCAGAGGAGAACTGAACATACTACCCCCACATCTAGCAGAGGAGAACTGCACATACTGCCCCCACATATAGCAGAGGAGAGGTGAACATACTGCCCCCACATATAGCAGAGAACTGAACATACTGCCCCCACATATAGCAGAGGATACCTGAACATACTGCCCCCACATATAGCAGAGGATACCTGAACATACTGCCCCCACATCTAGCAGAGGAGAGCTGAACATACTGTCCTCACATATAGCAGAGGAGAGCTGAACATACTACCCTCACATATAGCAGAGGAGAACTGAACATACTGCCCCCACATATAGCAGAGGAGAACTGCACATACTGCCCCCACATATAGCAGAGAGGAGCTGAACATACTGCCCCCACATATAGCAGAGGAGAGCTGAACATACTGCCCCCACATATAGCACAGGAAAGCTGAACACACTGCCCCCACATATAGCAGAGGAGAGCTGAAAACACTGCCCCCACATATAGCAGAGGACAGCTGAACATACTGTCCCCACATATAGTAGAGGAGAGCTGAACACACTGCCCCCACATATAGCAGAGGAGAGCTGAACACACTGCCCCCACATATAGCAGAGGAGAGCTGAACACACTGCCCCCACATATAGCAGAAGAGAACAGAACATACTGCCCCCACATATAGCAGAGGAGAACTGAACATACTGCCCCCACATATAGCACAGGAGAACTGAACATTCTGCCCCCACATATAGCAGAGAACTGAACATACTGCCCTCACATATACAGAGGAGAGCTGAACATACTGCCCCCACATATAGCAGAGGACAGCTGAACATACTGCCCCCACATATAGCAGAGGAGAGCTAAACATACTTCCCCCACATATAGCAGGGGAGAGGTGAACACACTGCCCCCACATATAGCAGAGGATACCTGAACACACTTCCCACACATCTAGCAGAGGCGAACTGAACATACTGCCCCCACATCTAGCAGAGGAGAACTGAACATACTGCCCCCACATATAGCAGAGGAGAGGTGAACATACTGCCCCCACATATAGCAGAGAACTGAACATACTGCCCCCACATATAGCAGAGGATACCTGAACATACTGCCCCCACATATAGCAGAGGATACCTGAACATACTGCCCCCACATCTAGCAGAGGAGAGCTGAGCATACTGCCCCCACATATAGCAGAGGAGAGCTGAACATACTACCCTCACATATAGCAGAGGAGAGCTGAACATACTGCCCCCACATATAGCAGAGGAGAACTGAACATACTGCCCCCACATATAGCAGAGGAGAACTGCACATACTGCCCCCACATATAGCAGAGAGGAGCTGAACATACTGCCCCCACATATAGCAGAGGAGAGCTGAACACACTGCCCCCACATATAGCAGAGGAGAGCTGAACACACTGCCCCCACATATAGCAGAGGACAGCTGAACATACTGCCCCCACATATAGCAGAGGAGAACTGAACATACTGTCCCCACATATAGCAGAGGAGAGCTGAAAATACTGTCCCCACATATAGCAGAGGAGAGCTGAACATACTGCCCCCACATATAGCAGAGGAGAACTGAACATACTGTCCCCACATATAGCAGAGGAGAGCTGAACATACTGACCCACATATAGGAGAGGAGAACTGAACATACTACCCCCACATATAGCAGATGAGAACTGAACATACTGCCCCCACATATAGCAGAGGAGAGCTGAACGTACTGCCCCCACATATACCAGAGAAGAACTGAACGTACTGCCCCCACATATAGCAGAGGAGAACTGAACGTACTGTCCCCACATATAGCAAAGGAAAGCTGAACATACTGCCCCCACATATAGCAGGGGAGAGCTGAACGTACTGCCCCCACATATAGCAGGGGAGAGCTGAACATACTGCCCCCACATATAGCAGAAGAGAGCTGAACATACTGCCCCCACATATAGCAGAAGAGAGCTGAACATACTGCCCCCACATATAGCAGAGGATACCTTAACATACTGCCCTCACATATAGCAGAGGAGAGCTGAACATACTGCCACCACATATAGCAGAGGAGAGCTGAACATACTGCCCTCACATATAGCAGAGGAGAGATGAACATACTGCCACCACATATAGCAGACAAGAACTGAACATACTGCCCCCACATATAGCAGAGGAGAGCTGAACATACTGCCCCCACATATAGCAGAGGAGAGCTAAACATACTGCCCCCACATATAGCAGAGAAGGGCTGAACATACTGACCCACATATAGAAGAGGAGAACTGAACATACTGCCCCCACATATAGCAGAGGAGAACTGAACGTACTGCCCCCACATATAGCAGAGGAGAGCTGAACATACTGACCCCACATATAGCAGAGGAGAGCTGAACATACTGACCCCACATATAGCAGAGGAGAGCTGAACGTACTGTCCCCACATATAGCAGAGGATACCTGAACATACTGTCCCCACATATAGCAGAGGAGAACTGAACATCATGCCCTCACATATAGCAGATGAGAGTTGAACATAATGACCCACATATAGCAGAGGAGAACTGAACATACTGCCCCCACATATAGCAGAGGAGAGCTGAACATACTGTCCCACATATAGGAGAGGATAAATGAACATACTGCCCCCACATATAGCAGATGAGAACTGAACATACTGCCCCCACATATAGCAGAGGAGAGCTGAACGTACTGCCCCGACATATACCAGAGAAGAACTGAACGTACTGCCCCCACATATAGCAGAGGAGAACTGAACATACTGCCCCCACATATAGCAGAGAAGAACTGAACATACTACCCACACATATAGCAGAGGAGAGCTGAACATACTGTCCCCACATATAGCAGAGGAGAGCTGAACATACTGCCCTCACATATAGCAGAAGAGAGCTGAACATACTGTCCCCACATATAGCAGAGGAGAGCTGAACATACTGCCCCCACATATAGCAGAAGAGAGCTGAACATACTGCCCCCACATATAGCAGAGGATACCTGAACATACTGCCCCCAAATATAGCAGAGGAGAGCTGAACGTACTGCCCCCACATATACCAGAGAAGAACTGAACGTACTGCCCCCACATATAGCAGAGGAGAACTGAACGTACTGTCCCCACATATAGCAAAGGAAAGCTGATCATACTGCCCCCACATATAGCAGAGGAGAGCTGAACGTACTGCCCCGACATATACCAGAGAAGAACTGAACGTACTGCCCCCACATATAGCAGAGGAGAACTGAACATACTGCCCCCACATATAGCAGAGGAGAACTGAACATACTACCCACACATATAGCAGAGGAGAGCTGAACAAACTGTCCCCACATATAGCAGAGGAGAGCTGAACATACTGCCCTCACATATAGCAGAAGAGAGCTGAACATACTGTCCCCACATATAGCAGAGGAGAGCTGAACATACTGCCCCCACATATAGCAGAAGAGAGCTGAACATACTGCCCCCACATATAGCAGAGGATACCTGAACATACTGCCCCCAAATATAGCAGAGGAGAGCTGAACGTACTGCCCCCACATATACCAGAGAAGAACTGAACGTACTGCCCCCACATATAGCAGAGGAGAACTGAACGTACTGTCCCCACATATAGCAAAGGAAAGCTGAACATACTGCCCCCACATATAGCAGGGGAGAGCTGAACGTACTGCCCCCACATATAGCAGGGGAGAGCTGAACATACTGCCCCCACATATAGCAGAAGAGAGCTGAACATACTGCCCCCACATATAGCAGAGGATACCTGAACATACTGCCACCACATATAGCAGAGGAGAGCTGAACATACTGCCCTCACATATAGCAGAGGAGAGCTGAACATACTGCCACCACATATAGCAGAGGAGAGCTGAACATACTGCCCTCACATATAGCAGAGGAGAGCTGAACATACTGCCGCCACATATAGCAGACAAGAACTGACCATACTGCCCCCACATATAGCAGAAGAGAGCTGAACATACTGCCCCCACATATAGCAGAGGAGAGCTAAACATACTGCCCCCACATATAGCAGAGAAGGGCTGAACATACTGACCCACATATAGAAGAGGAGAACTGAACATACTGCCCCCACATATAGCAGAGGAGAACTGAACGTACTGCCCCCACATATAGCAGAGGAGAGCTGAACATACTGACCCCACATATAGCAGAGGAGAGCTGAACGTACTGTCCCCACATATAGCAGAGGATACCTGAACATACTGTCCCCACATATAGCCGAGGAGAACTGAACATCATGCCCTCACATATAGCAGATGAGAGTTGAACATACTGACCCACATATAGCAGAGGAGAACTGAACATACTGCCCCCACATATAGCAGAAGAGAACTGCACATACTGTCCCCACATATAGCAGAGGAGAGCTGAACATACTGTCCCACATATAGGAGAGGAGAAATGAACATACGGCCCCCACATATAGCAGATGAGAACTGAACATACTGCCCCCACCTATAGCAGAGGAGAGCTGAACGTACTGCCCCGACATATACCAGAGAAGAACTGAACGTAGTACCCCCACATATAGCAGAGGAGAACTGAACATACTGCCCCCACATATAGCAGAGGAGAACTGAACATACTGCCCACACATACAGCAGAGGAGAGCTGAACATACTGCCCTCACATATAGCAGAAGAGAGCTGAACATACTGTCCCCACATATAGCAGAGGAGAGCTGAACATACTGTCCCCACATATAGCAGACAAGAGCTGAACATACTGGCCCCACATATAGCAGAGGAGAGCTGAAAATACTGTCCCCACATATAGCAGAGGAGAGCTGAACATACTGACCTACATATAGCAGAGCATAGCTGAACATACTGCCCCCAGATATAGCAGAGAAGAGCTGAACATACTGCCCCCACATATAGCAGAGAACTGAACATACTGCCCTCACATATAACAGAGGAGAGCTGAACATACTGCCCCCAAATATAGCAGAGCAGAACTGAACATACTGCCCCCACATATAGCAGAGGAGAGCTGAACATACTGCCCCCACATATAGCAGGGGAGAGCTGAACATACTGCACCCAAATATAGCAGAGGAGAACTGAACATACTGCCCCCAGATATAGCAGGGGAGAGCTGAACATACTGCCCCCACATATAGCAAAGGAGAGCTGAAAATACTGCCCCACATATAGCAGAGGAGAACTGAACATACTGCCCCCACATATAGCAGAGGAGAACTGAACGTACTGCCCCCACATATAGCAGAGGAGAGCTGAACATACTGCCGCCACATATAGCAGACAAGAACTAAACATACTGCCCCCACATATAGCAGAGGAGAGCTGAACATACTGCCCCCACATATAGCAGAGGAGAGCTAAACATACTGCCCACACATATAGCAGAGAAGGGCTGAACATACTGACCCACATATAGAAGAGGAGAACTGAACATACTGCCCCCACATATAGCAGAGGAGAACTGAACATACTGTCCCCACATATGGTAGAGGAGAGTTGAACATACTGCCCCGACATATACCAGAGAACAAGTGAACATACTGCCCCCACATATAGCAGAGGAGAACTGAACGTACTGCCCCCACATATAGCAGAGGAGAGCTGAACATACTGGCCCCACATATAGCAGAGGAGAGCTGAAAATACTGTCCCCACATATAGCAGAGGAGAGCTGAACATACTGACCCACATATAGCAGAGCATAGCTAAACATACTGCCCCCAGATATAGCAGAGAAGAGCTGAACATACTGCCCCCACATATAGCAGAGCATAGCTGAACATACTGTCCTCACATATATCAGAGAACTGAACATACTGCCCCCACATATAGCAGAGCATAGCTGAACATACTGCCCCCACATATAGCAGAGAACTGAGCATACTGCCCTCAAATATAGCAGAGGAGAGCTGAACATACTGCCCCCACATATAGCAGAGGAGAGCTAAACATACTGCCCCCACATATAGCAGAGGACAGCTGAACATACTGCCCCCACATATAGCAGAGGAGAACTGAACATACTGCCCTCACATATAGCAGAGGAGAGGTGAACATACTGCCCCCACATATAGCAGAGGAGAACTGAACATACTGCCCCCACATATAGCAGAGGAGAGCTGAACATACTGCCCCCACATATAGCAGAGGATAGCTGAACATATTGCCCCCATATATAGCAGAGGATACCTGAACATACTGCCCCCACATCTAGCAGAGGATACCTGAACATACTGCCGCCACATCTAGCAGAGGATACCTGAACATACTGCCCCCACATATAGCAGAGAACTGAACATACTGCCCCCACACATAGCAGAGGAGAACTGCACAAACTGCCCCCACATATAGCAGAGGAGAACTGCACATACTGCCCCCACATATAGCAGAGAGGAGCTGAACATACTGCCCCCACATATAGCAGAGGAGAGCTGAACATACTGCCCCCACATATAGCTGAGGAGAGCTGAACATACTGCCCCCACATATAGCAGAGGAGAGCTGAACATACTGCCCCCACATATAGCATAGGAGAGTTGAACACACTGCCCCCACATATAGCAGAGGAGAGCTGAACACACTGCCCCCACATATAGCAGAGGAGAGCTGAACATACTGCCTGCACATATAGCAGAGGAGAGCTAAACATACTGCCCCCACATATAGCAGAGGAGAACTGAACATACTGCCCCCACATATAGCAGAGGAGAGCTGAACATACTGCCCTCACATATAGCAGAGGAGAACTGAACATACTGTCCCCACATATAGCAGAGGAGAACTGAACGTACTGTCCCCACATATGGCAGGGGAGAGCTGAACATACTATCCCCACATATAGCAGAGGAGAACTGAACATCATGCCCTCACATATAGCAGAGGAGAGCTGAACATACTGCCCCCACATATAGCAGAGGAGAGCTGAACATACTGCCCCCACATATAGCAGAGGAGAGCTGAACATACTGCCCCCACATATAGCAGAGGAGAGCTGAACATACTGCCCTCACATACAGTATAGCAGAGGAGAGCTGAACATACTGCCCTCACATATAGAAGGAGAGCTGAACATACTGACCCACATATAGGAGAGGAGAACTGAACATACTGACCCACATATAGCAGAGGAGAGCTGAACATACTGACCCACATATAGCAGAGGAGAGCTGAACATACTGCCCCCAGATATAGCAAAGAAGAGCTGAACATACTGCTCCCACATATAGCAGAGGAGAGCTGAACATACTGACCCACATATAGCAGAGGAGAGCTGAACATACTGCCCCCAGATATAGCAAAGAAGAGCTGAACATACTGCTCCCACATATAGCAGAGCATAGCTGAACATACTGCCCCCACATATAGCAGAGGAGAGTTGAACATACTGCCCCCAAATATAGCAGAGGAGAACTGAACATACTGCCCCCACATATAGCAGAGGAGAGCTGAACATACTGCACCCAAATATAGCAGAGAAGAACTGAACATACTACCCCCAGATATAGCAGAGGAGAGCGGAACATACTGCCCCCACATATAGCAGAGGAGAGCTGAACATACTGTCCTCACATATAGCAGAGGAAAACAGAACATACTGCCCTCACATATAGCAGAGGAGAAATGAACATACTGCCCCCACATATAGCAGAGGAGAGCTGAACATACTGCCCCCACATATAGCAGGGGAGAACTGAACATACTGCCCCCACATATAGCAGAGGAGAACTGAAAATACTGCCCCAACATATAGCAGAGGAACTGCACATACTGTCCTCACATATAGCAGAGGAGAGCTGAACATACTGCCCCCACAAATAGCAGAGGAGAACTGAACATACTGCCCCCACATATAGCAGGGGAGAGCTGAACATACTGCCCCCACATATAGCGGAGGAGAACTGAACATACTGCCCCCACATATAGCAGAGGAGAACTGAACATACTGCCCCCACATATAGCAGAGAACTGAACATACTGCCCCCACATATAGCAGAGGAGAACTGAAAATACTGCCCCCACATATAGCAGATGAGAGCTGAACATACTGCCCCCACATATAGCAGAGGAGAGCTGAACATACTGTCTCCACATATAGCAGAGGAGAGCTAAACATACTGCCCCCACATATAGCAGAGAAGAGCTGAACATACTGCCCCCACATATAGCATAGGAGAACTGAACATACTGCCCCCACATATAGCTGAGAACTGAACATACTGCCCCCACATATAGCAGAGGAGAGTTGAACATACTGCCCCCAAATATAGCAGAGGAGAACTGAACATACTGCCCCCACATATAGCAGAGGAGAACTGAACATACTGCCCCCACATATAGCAGAGGAGAACTGAAAATACTGCCCCCACATATAGCAGAGGAGAGCTGAACATACTGCACCCAAATATAGCAGAGAAGAACTGAACATACTACCCCCAGATATAGCAGAGGAGAGCGGAACATACTGCCCCCACATATAGCAGAGGAGAGCTGAACATACTGTCCTCACATATAGCAGAGGAAAACAGAACATACTGCCCTCACATATAGCAGAGGAGAAATGAACATACTGCCCCCACATATAGCAGGGGAGAACTGAACATACTGCCCCCACATATAGCAGAGGAGAACTGAAAATACTGCCCCAACATATAGCAGAGGAACTGCACATACTGTCCTCACATATAGCAGAGGAGAGCTGAACATACTGCCCCCACAAATAGCAGAGGAGAACTGAACATACTGCCCCCACATATAGCAGGGTAGAGATGAACATACTGCCCCCACATATAGCGGAGGAGAACTGAACATACTGCCCCCACATATAGCAGAGGAGAACTGAACATACTGCCCCCACATATAGCAGAGAACTGAACATACTGCCCCCACATATAGCAGAGGAGAACTTAACATACTGCCCCCACATATAGCAGATGAGAGCTGAACATACTGCCCCCACATATAGCAGAGGAGAGCTGAACATACTGTCTCCACATATAGCAGAGGAGAGCTAAACATACTGCCCCCACATATAGCAGAGAAGAGCTGAACATACTGCCCCCACATATTGCAGAGGAGAGCTGAACATACTGCCCGCACATATAGCAGAGAAGAGCTGAACATACTGCCCCCACATATAGCATAGGAGAACTGAACATACTGCCCCCACATATAGCAGAGGAGAACTGAACATACTGCCCCCACATATAGCAGATGAGAGCTGAACATACTGCCCCCACTTATAGCAGAGGAGAGCTGAACATACTGCCCCCACATATAGCAGAGGAGAACTGAACACTCTTCCGCCACATATAGCAGAGGAGAACTGAACATACTGCCCCCACATATAGCAGGGGAGAGCTGAACATACTGCCCTCACATATAGCAGAGGAGAACTGAACATACTGCAGCCACATATAGCAGAGGAGAACTTTACATACTGCCCCCACATATAGCAGGGGAGAGCTGAACATACTGCCCCCACATATAGCAGGGGAGAGCTGAACATACTGCCCCCACATATAGCAGGGGAGAGCTGAACATACTGCCCCCACATATAGCAGAGGAGAGCTGAACATACTGCCCCCACATATAGCAGAGGAGAACTGAACATACTTCCCCCACATATAGCAGAGAACTGAACATACTGCCCCCACATATAGCAGAGGAGAACTGAACATACTGCCCCCACATATAGCAGAGGAGAGCTGAACACACTGCCCCCACATATAGCAGAGAACTGAACGTACTGTCCCCACATATAGCAGAGGAGAGCTGAACATACTGTCCCCACATATAGCAGAGGATACCTGAACATACTGCCACCATATATAGCAGAGGAGAGCTGAACATACTGCCCTCACATATAGCAGAGGGGAGCTTAACATACTGCCGCCACATATAGCAGACAAGAACTGAACATACTGCCCCCACATATAGCAGAGGAGAGCTGAACATACTGCCCCCACATATAGCAGAGGAGAGCTAAACATACTGCCCACACAAATAGCAGAGAAGGGCTGAACATACTGACCAACATATAGAAGAGGAGAACTGAACATACTGCCCCCACATATAGCAGAGGAGAACTGAACGTACTGCCCCCACATATAGCAGAGGAGAGCTGAACATACTGACCCCACATATAGCAGAGGAGAGCTGAACATACTGCCCCCACATATAGCAGAGGAGAGCTGAACATACTGCCCCCACATATAGCAGAGGAGAGCTGAACACACTGCCCCCACATATAGCAAAGGAGAGCTGAACGTACTGTCCCCACATATAGCAGAGGATACCTGAACATACTGTCCCCACATATAGCAGAGGAGAACTGAACATCATGCCCTCACATATAGCAGATGAGAGTTGAACATACTGACCCACATATAGCAGAGGAGAACTGAACATACTGCCCCCACATATAGCAGAGGAGAACTGAACATACTATCCCCACATATAGTAGAGGAGAGCTGAACATACTGTCCCACATATAGGAGAGGAGAACTGAACATACTGCCCCCACATATAGCAGATGAGAACTGAACATACTGCCCCCACATATAGCAGAGGAGAGCTGAACGTACTGCCCCGACATATACCAGAGAAGAACTGAACGTACTGCCCCCACATATAGCAGAGGAGAACTGAACGTACTGCCCCCACATATAGCAGAGGAGAACTGAACACTCTGCCGCCACATATAGCAGAGGAGAACTGAACATACTGCCCCCACATATAGCAGGGGAGAGCTGAACATACTGCCCTCACATATAGCAGAGGAGAACTGAACATACTGCCGCCACATATAGCAGAGGAGAACTTTACATACTGCCCCCACATATAGCAGGGGAGAGCTGAACATACTGCCCCCACATATAGCAGGGGAGAGCTGAACATACTGCCCCCACATATAGCAGGGGAGAGCTGAACATACTGCCCCCACATATAGCAGAGGAGAGCTGAACATACTGCCCCCACATATAGCAGAGGAGAACTGAACATACTGCCCCCACATATAGCAGAGGAGAGCTGAACACACTGCCCCCACATATAGCAGAGAACTGAACGTACTGTCCCCACATATAGCAGAGGAGAGCTGAACATACTGTCCCCACATATAGCAGAGGATACCTGAACATACTGCCACCATATATAGCAGAGGAGAGCTGAACATACTGCCCTCACATATAGCAGAGGGGAGCTGAACATACTGCCACCACATATAGCAGACAAGAACTGAACATACTGCCCCCACATATAGCAGAGGAGAGCTGAACATACTGCCCCCACATATAGCAGAGGAGAGCTAAACATACTGCCCACACATATAGCAGAGAAGGGCTGAACATACTGACCAACATATAGAAGAGGAGAACTGAACATACTGCCCCCACATATAGCAGAGGAGAACTGAACGTACTGCCCCCACATATAGCAGAGGAGAGCTGAACATACTGACCCCACATATAGCAGAGGAGAGCTGAACATACTGCCCCCACATATAGCAGAGGAGAGCTGAACATACTGCCCCCACATATAGCAGAGGAGAGCTGAACATACTGCCCCCACATATAGCAGAGGAGAGCTGAACGTACTGTCCCCACATATAGCAGAGGATACCTGAACATACTGCCCCCACATCTAGCAGAGGAGAACTGAACATACTGTCCCCACATATAGCAGAGGAGAACTGAACATCATGCCCTCACATATAGCAGATAAGAGTTGAACATACTGACCCACATATAGCAGAGGAGAACTGAACATACTGCCCCCACATATAGCAGAGGAGAACTGAACATACTGTCCCCACATATAGTAGAGGAGAGCTGAACATACTGTCCCACATATAGGAGAGGAGAACTGAACATACTGCCCCCACATATAGCAGATGAGAACTGAACATACTGCCCCCACATATAGCAGAGGAGAGCTGAACGTACTGCCCCGACATATACCAGAGAAGAACTGAACGTACTGCCCCCACATATAGCAGAGGAGAACTGAACGTACTGCCCCCACATATAGCAGAGGAGAGCTGAACATACTGCCCCCACATATAGCAGAGGAGAACTGAACATACTGCCCCCATATATAGCAGAGGAGAACTGAACATACTGCCCCCACATATAGCAGAGGAGAGCTGAACATACTGCCCCCACATACAGCAGAGGATAGCTGAACATACTGCCCCCACATATAGCAGAGGAGAGCTGAACATACTGCCCCCACATACAGCAGAGGATAGCTGAACATACTACCCCCATATATAGCAGAGGATACCTGAACATACTGCCCCCACATATAGCAGAGGAGAACTGAACATACTGCCCCCACATATAGCAGAGGAGAACTGCACATACTGCCCTCACATATAGCAGAAGAGAGCTGAACATACTGTCCCCACATATAGCAGAGGAGAGCTGAACATACTGCCCCCACATAGAGCAGAGGAGAACTGAACGTACTGCCCTCACATATAGCAGAAGAGAGCTGAACATACTGTCCCCACATATAGCAGAGGAGAGCTGAACATACGGCCCCCACATAGAGCAGACAAGAGCTGAACATACTGGCCCCACATATAGCAGAGGAGAGCTGAAAATACTGTCCCCACATATAGATGAGGAGAGCTGAACATACTGCCCCCACATAGAGCAGACAAGAGCTGAACATACTGGCCCCACATATAGCAGAGGAGAGCTGAAAATACTGTCCCCACATATAGCAGAGGAGAGCTGAACATAATGACCCACATATAGCAGAGGAGAGCTGAACATACTGGCCCCACATATAGCAGAGGAGAGCTGAAAATACTGTCCCCACATATAGCAGAGGAGAGCTGAACATACTGACCCACATATAGCAGAGCATAGCTGAACATACTGCCCCCAGATATAGCAGAGAAGAGCTGAACATACTGCCCCCACATATAGCAGAGCATAGCTGAACATACTGTCCTCACATATAGCAGAGAACTGAACATACTGCCCCCACATATAGCAAAGCATAGCTGAACATACTGCCCCCACATATAGCAGAGAACTGAACATACTGCCCCCACATATAGCAGAGGAGAGCTCAACATACTGCCCCCACATATAGCAGAGAACTGAACGTACTGCCCTCACATATAGCAGAGGAGAGCTGAACATACTGCCCCCACATATAGCAGAGGAGAGCTGAACATACTGCCCCCACATAGAGCAGAGGAGAACTGCACATACTGCCCTCACATATAGCAGAAGAGAGCTGAACATACTGTCCCCACATATAGCAGAGGAGAGCTGAACATACTGCCCCCACATAGAGCAGAGGAGAACTGAACGTAATGCCCTCACATATAGCAGAAGAGAGCTGAACATACTGTCCCCACATATAGCAGAGGAGATCTGAACATACAGCCCCCACATAGAGCAGACAAGAGCTGAACATACTGGCCCCACATATAGCAGAGGAGAGCTGAAAATACTGTCCCCACATATAGCAGAGGAGAGCTGAACATACTGCCCCCACATATAGCAGAGGAGAACTGCACATACTGCCCTCACATATAGCAGAAGAGAGCTGAACGTACTGCCCCCACATATAGCAGAGGAGAGCTGAACATACGGCCCCCACATAGAGCAGACAAGAGCTGAACATACTGTCCCCACATATAGCAGAGGAGAGCTGAAAATACTGTCCCCACATATTGCAGAGGAGAGCTGAACATACTGACCCCACATATAGCAGAGGAGAACTGAACGTACTGCCCTCACATATAGCAGAAGAGAGCTGAACATACTGTCCCCACATATAGCAGAGGAGAGCTGAACATACTGCCCCCACATAGAGCAGACAAGAGCTGAACATACTGGCCCCACATATAGCAGAGGAGAGCTGAAAATACTGTCCCCACATATAGCAGAGGAGAGCTGAACATACTGACCCACATATAGCAGAGGAGAGCTGAACATACTGGCCCCACATATAGCAGAGGAGAGCTGAAAATACTGTCCCCACATATAGCAGAGGAGAGCTGAACATACTGACCCACATATAGCAGAGCATAGCTGAACATACTGCCCCCAGATATAGCAGAGAAGAGCTGAACATACTGCCCCCACATATAGCAGAGCATAGCTGAACATACTGTCCTCACATATAGCAGAGAACTGAACATACTGCCCCCACATATAGCAGAGCATAGCTGAACATACTGCCCCCACATATAGCAGAGAACTGAACATACTGCCCCCACATATAGAAGAGGAGAGCTCAACATACTGCCCCCACATATAGCAGAGAACTGAACATACTGCCCTCACATATAGCAGAGGAGAGCTGAACATACTGCCCCCACATATAGCAGAGGAGAGCTGAACATACTGCCCCCACATATAGCAGAGGACAGCTGAACATACTGCCCCCACATATAGCAGAGGAGAACTGAACATACTGCCCCCACATATAGCAGAGGAGAGCTGAACATACTGCCCCCACATATAGCAGAGGATAGCTGAACATACTTCCCCCATATATAGCAGAGGATACCTGAACATACTGCCCCCACATCTAGCAGAGGATACCTGAACATACTGCCGCCACATCTAGCAGAGGATACCTGAACATACTGCCCCCACATATAGCAGAGGAGAATTGAACATACTGCCCCCACATATAACAGAGGAGAGCTGAACACACTGCCCCCACATATAGCAGAGAACTGAACGTACTGTCCCCACATATAGCAGAGGAGAGCTGAACGTACTGTCCCCACATATAGCAGAGGATACCTGAACATACTGCCACCATATATAGCAGAGGAGAGCTGAACATACTGTCCTCACATATAGCAGAGGAGAGCTGAACATACTGCCGCCACATATAGCAGACAAGAACTGAACATACTGCCCCCACATATAGCAGAGGAGAGCTGAACATACTGCCCCCACATATAGCAGAGGAGAGCTAAACATACTGCCCACACATATAGCAGAGAAGGGCTGAACATACTGCCCCCACATATAGCAGAGGAGAACTGAACGTACTGCCCCCACATATAGCAGAGGAGAGCTGAACATACTGACCCCATATATAGCAGAGGAGAGCTGAACATACTGCCCCCACATATAGCAGAGGAGAGCTGAACATACTGCCCCCACATATAGCAGAGGAGAGCTGAACATACTGCCCCCACATATAGCAGAGGAGAGCTGAACGTACTGTCCCCACATATAGCAGAGGATACCTGAACATACTGTCCCCACATATAGCAGAGGAGATCTGAACATCATGCCCTCACATATAGCAGATGAGAGTTGAACATACTGACCCACATATAGCAGAGAACTGAACATACTGCCCCCACATATAGCAGACGAGAACTGAACATACTGTCCCCACATATAGTAGAGGAGAGTTGAACATACTGCCCCGACATATACCAGAGAAGAACTGAACGTACTGCCCCCACATATAGCAGAGGAGAACTGAACGTACTGCCCCCACATATAGCAGAGGAGAGCTGAACATACTGGCCCCACATATAGCAGAGGAGAGCTGAAAATACTGTCCCCACATATAGCAGAGGAGAGCTGAACATACTGACCCACATATAGCAGAGCATAGCTGAACATACTGCCCCCAGATACAGCAGAGAAGAGCTGAACATACTGCCCCCACATATAGCAGAGCATAGCTGAACATACTGTCCTCACATATAGCAGAGAACTTAACATACTGCCCCCACATATAGCAGAGCATAGCTGAACATACTGCCCCCACATATAGCAGAGAACTGAACATACTGCCCCCACATATAGCAGAGGAGAGCTCAACATACTGCCCCCACATATAGCAGAGAACTGAACATACTGCCCTCACATATAGCAGAGGAGAGCTGAACATACTGCCCCCACATATAGCAGAGGAGAGCTAAACATACTGCCCCCACATATAGCAGAGGACAGCTGAACATACTGCCCCCACATATAGCAGAGTAGAACTGAACATACTGCCCTCACATATAGCAGAGGAGAGGTGAACATACTGCCCCCACATATAGCAGAGGAGAACTGAACATACTGCCCCCACATATAGCAGAGGAGAGCTGAACATACTGCCCCCACATATAGCAGAGGATAGCTGAACATACTGCCCCCATATATAGCAGAGGATACCTGAACATACTGCCCCCACATATAGCAGAGGAGAGCTGAACATACTGCCGCCACATCTAGCAGAGGATACCTGAACATACTGCCGCCACATCTAGCAGAGGATACCTGAACATACTGCCCCCACATATAGCAGAGGAGAACTGAACATACTGCCCCCACATATAGCAGAGGAGAACTGCACATACTGCCCCCACATATAGCAGAGGAGAACTGCACATACTGCCCCCACATATAGCAGAGAGGAGCTGAACATACTGCCCCCACATATAGCAGAGGAGAGCTGAACATACTACCCCCACATATAGCAGAGCAGAGCTGAACATACTGCCCCCACATATAGCAGAGGAGAGCTGAACATACTGACCCACATATAGGAGAGGAGAACTGAACATACTGTCCCCACATATAGCAGAGGAGAACTGAACATACTGCCCTCACATATAGCAGAGGAGAACTGAACATACTGCCCCCACATATAGCAGAGGAGAACTGAACATACTGCCCTCACATATAGCAGAGAAGAGCTGAACATACTGCCCCCACATATAGCAGAGGAGAACTGAACATACTATCCCCACATATAGCAGAGGAGAGCTGAACATACTGACCCACATATAGCAGAGGAGAACTGAACATACTGCCCCCACATATAGCAGAGGAGAACTGAACATACTGTCCCCACATATAGCAGAGGAGAGCTGAACATACTGACCCACATATAGGAGAGGAGAACTGAACATACTGCCCCCACATATAGCAGATGAGAACTGAACATACTGCCCCCACATATAGAAGAGGAGAGCTCAACGTACTGCCCCCACATATACCAGAGAAGAACTGAACGTACTGCCCCCACATATAGCAGAGGAGAACTGAACGTACTGCCCCCACATATAGCAGAGGAGAACTGAAGGTACTGCCCCCACATATAGCAGAGGAGAACTGAACGTACTGCCCCCACATATAGCAGAGGAGAGCTGAACATACTGCCCCCACATATAGCAGAAAAGAGCTGAACATACTGGCCCCACATATAGCAGGGGAGATCTGAAAATACTGTCCCCACATATAGCAGAGGAGAGCTGAACATACTGCCCCCACATATAGCAGAGGAGAGCTGAACATACTGCCCCCACATATAGCAGAGGAGAGCTGAACATACTGCCATCACATATAGCACAGGAGAACTGAACATACTGCCCCCACATATAGCAGAGAAGGGCTGAACATACTGACCCACATATAGAAGAGGAGAACTGAACATACTGCCCGCACATATAGCAGAGGAGAACTGAACGTACTGCCCCACATATAGCAGAGAAGAGCTGAACATACTGACCCCACATATAGCAGAGGAGAGCTGAACATACTGCCCCCACATATAGCAGAGGAGAGCTGAACACACTGCCCCCACATATAGCAGAGAACTGAACGTACTGTCCCCACATATAGCAGAGGAGAGCTGAACATACTGACCCCACATATAGCAGAGGAGAGCTGAACATACTGCCCCCACATATAGCAGAGGAGAGCTGAACACACTGCCCCCACATATAGCAGAGAACTGAACGTACTGTCCCCACATATAGCAGAGGAGAGCTGAACGTACTGTCCCCACATATAGCAGAGGATACCTGAACATACTGCCCCCACATATAGCAGAGGAGAGCTGAACATACTGCCCTCACATATAGCAGAGGAGAACTGAACATACTGCCCCCACATATAGCAGAGAAGGGCTGAACATACTGACCCACATATAGAAGAGGAGAACTGAACATACTGCCCGCACATATAGCAGAGGAGAACTGAACGTACTGCCCCACATATAGCAGAGGAGAGCTGAACATACTGACCCCACATATAGCAGAGGAGAGCTGAACATACTGCCCCCACATATAGCAGAGGAGAGCTGAACACACTGCCCCCACATATAGCAGAGAACTGAACGTACTGTCCCCACATATAGCAGAGGAGAGCTGAACGTACTGTCCCCACATATAGCAGAGGATACCTGAACATACTGCCACCATATATAGCAGAGGAGAGCTGAACATACTGCCCTCACATATAGCAGAGGAGAGCTGAACATACTGCCGCCACATATAGCAGACAATAACTGAACATACTGCCCACACATATAGCAGAGGAGAGCTGAACATACTGCCCCCACATATAGCAGAGAAGGGCTGAACATACTGACCCACATATAGAAGAGGAGAACTGAACATACTGCCCCCACATATAGCAGAGGAGAACTGAACATACTGCCCCCACATATAGCAGAGGAGAGCTGAACATACTGCCCCCACATATAGCAGAGGATAGCTGAACATACTGCCCCCATATATAGCAGAGGATACCTGAACATACTGCCCCCACATATAGCAGAGGAGAGCTGAACATACTGCCGCCACATCTAGCAGAGGATACCTGAACATACTGCCGCCACATCTAGCAGAGGATACCTGAACATACTGCCCCCACATATAGCAGAGGAGAACTGAACATACTGCCCCCACATATAGCAGAGGAGAACTGCACATACTGCCCCCACATATAGCAGAGGAGAACTGCACATACTGCCCCCACATATAGCAGAGAGGAGCTGAACATACTGCCCCCACATATAGCAGAGGAGAGCTGAACATACTACCCCCACATATAGCAGAGGAGAGCTGAACATACTGCCCCCACATATAGCAGAGGAGAGCTGAACATACTGACCCACATATAGGAGAGGAGAACTGAACATACTGTCCCCACATATAGCAGAGGAGAACTGAACATACTGCCCTCACATATAGCAGAGGAGAACTGAACATACTGCCCCCACATATAGCAGAGGAGAACTGAACATACTGCCCTCACATATAGCAGAGAAGAGCTGAACATACTGCCCCCACATATAGCAGAGGAGAACTGAACATACTGTCCCCACATATAGCAGAGGAGAGCTGAACATACTGACCCACATATAGCAGAGGAGAACTGAACATACTGCCCCCACATATAGCAGAGGAGAACTGAACATACTGTCCCCACATATAGCAGAGGAGAGCTGAACATACTGACCCACATATAGGAGAGGAGAACTGAACATACTGCCCCCACATATAGCAGATGAGAACTGAACATACTGCCCCCACATATAGCAGAGGAGAGCTCAACGTACTGCCCCCACATATACCAGAGAAGAACTGAACGTACTGCCCCCACATATAGCAGAGGAGAACTGAACGTACTGCCCCCACATATAGCAGAGGAGAACTGAAGGTACTGCCCCCACATATAGCAGAGGAGAACTGAACGTACTGCCCCCACATATAGCAGAGGAGAGCTGAACATACTGCCCCCACATATAGCAGAAAAGAGCTGAACATACTGGCCCCACATATAGCAGGGGAGATCTGAAAATACTGTCCCCACATATAGCAGAGGAGAGCTGAACATACTGCCCCCACATATAGCAGAGGAGAGCTGAACATACTGCCCCCACATATAGCAGAGGAGAGCTGAACATACTGCCATCACATATAGCACAGGAGAACTGAACATACTGCCCCCACATATAGCAGAGGAGAGCTGAACATACTGCCCTCACATATAGCAGAGGAGAACTGAACATACTGCCCCCACATATAGCAGAGAAGGGCTGAACATACTGACCCACATATAGAAGAGGAGAACTGAACATACTGCCCGCACATATAGCAGAGGAGAACTGAACGTACTGCCCCACATACAGCAGAGAAGAGCTGAACATACTGACCCCACATATAGCAGAGGAGAGCTGAACATACTGCCCCCACATATAGCAGAGGACAGCTGAACATACTGCCCCCACATATAGCAGAGGAGAGCTGAACACACTGCCCCCACATATAGCAGAGAACTGAACGTACTGTCCCCACATATAGCAGAGGAGAGCTGAACATACTGACCCCACATATAGCAGAGGAGAGCTGAACATACTGCCCCCACATATAGCAGAGGAGAGCTGAACACACTGCCCCCACATATAGCAGAGAACTGAACGTACTGTCCCCACATATAGCAGAGGAGAGCTGAACGTACTGTCCCCACATATAGCAGAGGATACCTGAACATACTGCCCCCACATATAGCAGAGGAGAGCTGAACATACTGCCCTCACATATAGCAGAGGAGAACTGAACATACTGCCCCCACATATAGCAGAGAAGGGCTGAACATACTGACCCACATATAGAAGAGGAGAACTGAACATACTGCCCGCACATATAGCAGAGGAGAACTGAACGTACTGCCCCCACATATAGCAGAGGAGAGCTGAACACACTGCCCCCACATATAGCAGAGAACTGAACGTACTGTCCCCACATATAGCAGAGGAGAGCTGAACGTACTGTCCCACATATAGGAGAGGAGAACTGAACATACTGTCCCCACATATAGCAGAGGAGAACTGAACATACTGCCCTCACATATAGCAGAGGAGAACTGAACATACTGCCCCCACATATAGCAGAGGAGAACTGAACATACTGCCCTCACATATAGCAGAGAAGAGCTGAACATACTGCCCCCACATATAGCAGAGGAGAACTGAACATACTATCCCCACATATAGCAGAGGAGAGCTGAACATACTGACCCACATATAGCAGAGGAGAACTGAACATACTGCCCCCAAATATAGCAGAGGAGAACTGAACATACTGTCCCCACATATAGCAGAGGAGAGCTGAACATACTGACCCACATATAGGAGAGGAGAACTGAACATACTGCCCCCACATATAGCAGATGAGAACTGAACATACTGCCCCCACATATAGAAGAGGAGAGCTCAACGTACTGCCCCCACATATACCAGAGAAGAACTGAACGTACTGCCCCCACATATAGCAGAGGAGAACTGAACGTACTGCCCCCACATATAGCAGAGGAGAACTGAAGGTACTGCCCCCACATATAGCAGAGGAGAACTGAACGTCCTGCCCCCACATATAGCAGAGGAGAGCTGAACATACTGCCCCCACATATAGCAGAAAAGAGCTGAACATACTGGCCCCACATATAGCAGGGGAGATCTGAAAATACTGTCCCCACATATAGCAGAGGAGAGCTGAACATACTGCCCCCACATATAGCAGAGGAGAGCTGAACATACTGCCCCCACATATAGCAGAGGAGAGCTGAACATACTGCCATCACATATAGCACAGGAGAACTGAACATACTGCCCCCACATATAGCAGAGAAGGGCTGAACATACTGACCCACATATAGAAGAGGAGAACTGAACATACTGCCCGCACATATAGCAGAGGAGAACTGAACGTACTGCCCCACATATAGCAGAGAAGAGCTGAACATACTGACCCCACATATAGCAGAGGAGAGCTGAACATACTGCCCCCACATATAGCAGAGGAGAGCTGAACACACTGCCCCCACATATAGCAGAGAACTGAACGTACTGTCCCCACATATAGCAGAGGAGAGCTGAACATACTGACCCCACATATAGCAGAGGAGAGCTGAACATACTGCCCCCACATATAGCAGAGGAGAGCTGAACACACTGCCCCCACATATAGCAGAGAACTGAACGTACTGTCCCCACATATAGCAGAGGAGAGCTGAACGTACTGTCCCCACATATAGCAGAGGATACCTGAACATACTGCCCCCACATATAGCAGAGGAGAGCTGAACATACTGCCCTCACATATAGCAGAGGAGAACTGAACATACTGCCCCCACATATAGCAGAGAAGGGCTGAACATACTGACCCACATATAGAAGAGGAGAACTGAACATACTGCCCGCACATATAGCAGAGGAGAACTGAACGTACTGCCCCACATATAGCAGAGGAGAGCTGAACATACTGACCCCACATATAGCAGAGGAGAGCTGAACATACTGCCCCCACATATAGCAGAGGAGAGCTGAACACACTGCCCCCACATATAGCAGAGAACTGAACGTACTGTCCCCACATATAGCAGAGGAGAGCTGAACGTACTGTCCCCACATATAGCAGAGGATACCTGAACATACTGCCACCATATATAGCAGAGGAGAGCTGAACATACTGCCCTCACATATAGCAGAGGAGAGCTGAACATACTGCCGCCACATATAGCAGACAATAACTGAACATACTGCCCACACATATAGCAGAGGAGAGCTGAACATACTGCCCCCACATATAGCAGAGAAGGGCTGAACATACTGACCCACATATAGAAGAGGAGAACTGAACATACTGCCCCCACATATAGCAGAGGAGAACTGAACATACTGCCCCCACATATAGCAGAGGAGAGCTGAACATACTGCCCCCACATATAGCAGAGGATAGCTGAACATACTGCCCCCATATATAGCAGAGGATACCTGAACATACTGCCCCCACATATAGCAGAGGAGAGCTGAACATACTGCCGCCACATCTAGCAGAGGATACCTGAACATACTGCCGCCACATCTAGCAGAGGATACCTGAACATACTGCCCCCACATATAGCAGAGGAGAACTGAACATACTGCCCCCACATATAGCAGAGGAGAACTGCACATACTGCCCCCACATATAGCAGAGGAGAACTGCACATACTGCCCCCACATATAGCAGAGAGGAGCTGAACATACTGCCCCCACATATAGCAGAGGAGAGCTGAACATACTACCCCCACATATAGCAGAGGAGAGCTGAACATACTGCCCCCACATATAGCAGAGGAGAGCTGAACATACTGACCCACATATAGGAGAGGAGAACTGAACATACTGTCCCCACATATAGCAGAGGAGAACTGAACATACTGCCCTCACATATAGCAGAGGAGAACTGAACATACTGCCCCCACATATAGCAGAGGAGAACTGAACATACTGCCCTCACATATAGCAGAGAAGAGCTGAACATACTGCCCCCACATATAGCAGAGGAGAACTGAACATACTGTCCCCACATATAGCAGAGGAGAGCTGAACATACTGACCCACATATAGCAGAGGAGAACTGAACATACTGCCCCCACATATAGCAGAGGAGAACTGAACATACTGTCCCCACATATAGCAGAGGAGAGCTGAACATACTGACCCACATATAGGAGAGGAGAACTGAACATACTGCCCCCACATATAGCAGATGAGAACTGAACATACTGCCCCCACATATAGCAGAGGAGAGCTCAACGTACTGCCCCCACATATACCAGAGAAGAACTGAACGTACTGCCCCCACATATAGCAGAGGAGAACTGAACGTACTGCCCCCACATATAGCAGAGGAGAACTGAAGGTACTGCCCCCACATATAGCAGAGGAGAACTGAACGTACTGCCCCCACATATAGCAGAGGAGAGCTGAACATACTGCCCCCACATATAGCAGAAAAGAGCTGAACATACTGGCCCCACATATAGCAGGGGAGATCTGAAAATACTGTCCCCACATATAGCAGAGGAGAGCTGAACATACTGCCCCCACATATAGCAGAGGAGAGCTGAACATACTGCCCCCACATATAGCAGAGGAGAGCTGAACATACTGCCATCACATATAGCACAGGAGAACTGAACATACTGCCCCCACATATAGCAGAGGAGAGCTGAACATACTGCCCTCACATATAGCAGAGGAGAACTGAACATACTGCCCCCACATATAGCAGAGAAGGGCTGAACATACTGACCCACATATAGAAGAGGAGAACTGAACATACTGCCCGCACATATAGCAGAGGAGAACTGAACGTACTGCCCCACATATAGCAGAGAAGAGCTGAACATACTGACCCCACATATAGCAGAGGAGAGCTGAACATACTGCCCCCACATATAGCAGAGGACAGCTGAACATACTGCCCCCACATATAGCAGAGGAGAGCTGAACACACTGCCCCCACATATAGCAGAGAACTGAACGTACTGTCCCCACATATAGCAGAGGAGAGCTGAACATACTGACCCCACATATAGCAGAGGAGAGCTGAACATACTGCCCCCACATATAGCAGAGGAGAGCTGAACACACTGCCCCCACATATAGCAGAGAACTGAACGTACTGTCCCCACATATAGCAGAGGAGAGCTGAACGTACTGTCCCCGCATATAGCAGAGGATACCTGAACATACTGCCCCCACATATAGCAGAGAAGGGCTGAACATACTGACCCACATATAGAAGAGGAGAACTGAACATACTGCCCGCACATATAGCAGAGGAGAACTGAACGTACTGCCCCACATATAGCAGAGGAGAGCTGAACATACTGACCCCACATATAGCAGAGGAGAGCTGAACATACTGCCCCCACATATAGCAGAGGAGAGCTGAACACACTGCCCCCACATATAGCAGAGAACTGAACGTACTGTCCCCACATATAGCAGAGGAGAGCTGAACGTACTGTCCCCACATATAGCAGAGGATACCTGAACATACTGCCACCATATATAGCAGAGGAGAGCTGAACATACTGCCCTCACATATAGCAGAGGAGAGCTGAACATACTGCCGCCACATATAGCAGACAATAACTGAACATACTGCCCACACATATAGCAGAGGAGAGCTGAACATACTGCCCCCACATATAGCAGAGAAGGGCTGAACATACTGACCCACATATAGAAGAGGAGAACTGAACATACTGCCCCCACATATAGCAGAGGAGAACTGAACGTACTGCCCCCACATATAGAAGAGGAGAGCTGAACATACTGACCCCACATATAGCAGAGGAGAGCTGAACATACTGCCCCCACATATAGCAGAGGAGAGCTGAACATACTGCCCCCACATATAGCAGAGGAGAGCTGAACATACTGCCCCCACATATAGCAGAGGAGAGCTGAACGTACTGTCCCCACATATAGCAGAGGATACCTGAACATACTGTCCCCACATATAGCAGAGGAGAACTGAACATCATGCCCTCACATATAGCAGATGAGAGTTGAACATACTGTCCCCACATATAGTAGAGGAGAGCTGAACATACTGTCCCACATATAGGAGAGGAGAACTGAACATACTGCCCCCACATATAGCAGATGAGAACTGAACATACTGCCCCCACATATAGCAGAGGAGAGCTGAACGTACTTCCCCGACATATACCAGAGAAGAACTGAACGTACTGCCCCCACATATAGCAGAGGAGAACTGAACGTACTGCCCCCACATATAGCAGAGGAGAGCTGAACATACTGCCCCCACATATAGCAGAGGAGAACTGAACATACTGCCCCCACATATAGCAGAGGAGAGCTGAACATACTGCCCTCACATATAGCAGAAGAGAGCTGAACATACTGTCCCCACATATAGCAGAGGAGAGCTGAACATACTGCCCCCACATATAGCAGACAAGAGCTGAACATACTGGCCCCACATATAGCAGAGAAGAGCTGAAAATACTGTCCCCACATATAGCAGAGGAGAGCTGAACATACTGACCCACATATAGCAGAGGAGAGCTGAACATACTGGCCTCACATATAGCAGAGGAGAGCTGAAAATACTGTCCCCACATATAGCAGAGGAGAGCTGAACATACTGCCCCCACATATAGCAGAGGAGAGCTGAACATACTGCCCCCACATATAGCAGAGGAGAGCTGAACATACTGCCCTCACATATAGCACAGGAGAACTGAACATACTGCCCCCACATATAGCAGAGGAGAGCTGAACATACTGCCCTCACATATAGCAGAGGAGAACTGAACATACTGCCCCCACATATAGCAGAGAAGGGCTGAACATACTGACCCACATATAGAAGAGGAGAACTGAACATACTGCCCGCACATATAGCAGAGGAGAACTGAACGTACTGCCCCACATATAGCAGAGGAGAGCTGAACATACTGACCCCACATATAGCAGAGGAGAGCTGAACATACTGCCCCCACATATAGCAGAGGAGAGCTGAACACACTGCCCCCACATATAGCAGAGAACTGAACGTACTGTCCCCACATATAGCAGAGGAGAGCTGAACGTACTGTCCCCACAAATAGCAGAGGATACCTGAACATACTGCCACCATATATAGCAGAGGAGAGCTGAACATACTGCCCTCACATATAGCAGAGGAGAGCTGAACATACTGCCCCCACATATAGCAGAGGAGAGCTAAACATACTGCCCACACATATAGCAGAGAATGGCTGAACATACTGACCCACATATAGAAGAGGAGAACTGAACATACTGCCCCCACATATAGCAGAGGAGAACTGAACATACTGCCCCCACATATAGCAGAGGAGAGCTGAACATACTGACCCCACATATAGCAGAGGAGAGCTGAACATACTGCCCCCACATATAGCAGAGGAGAGCTGAACGTACTGTCCCCACATTTAGTAGAGGATACCTGAACATACTGTCCCCACATATAGCAGAGGAGAACTGAACATACTGCCCCCACATATAGCAGAGGAGAACTGAACATACTGTCCCCACATATAGTAGAGGAGAGCTGAACATACTGTCCCACATATAGGAGAGGAGAACTGAACATACTGCCCCCACATATAGCAGATGAGAACTGAACATACTGCCCCCACATATAGCAGAGGAGAGCTGAACGTACTGCCCCCACATATAGCAGAGGAGAGCTGAACGTACTGCCCCGACATATACCAGAGAAGAACTGAACATACTGCCCCCACATATAGCAGAGGAGAACTGAACGTACTGCCCCCACATATAGCAGAGGAGAGCTGAACATACTGCCCCCACATATAGCAGAGGAGAACTGAACATACTGCCCCCACATATAGCAGAGGAGAGCGGAACATACTGCCCTTACATATAGCAGAAGAGAGCTGAACATACTGCCCTCACATATAGCAGAAGAGAGCTGAACATACTGTCCCCACATATAGCAGAGGAGAGCTGAACATACTGCCCCCACATATAGCAGACAAGAGCTGAACATACTGGCCCCACATATAGCAGAGGAGAGCTGAAAATACTGTCCCCACATATAGCAGAGGAGAGCTGAACATACTGACCCACATATAGCAGAGCATAGCTGAACATACTGCCCCCAGATATAGCAGAGAAGAGCTGAACATACTGCTCCCACATATAGCAGAGCATAGCTGAACATACTGCCCCCACATATAGTAGAAAACTGAACATACTGCCCCCACATATAGCAGAGAACTGAACATACTGCCCCCACATATAGCAGAGGAGAGTTGAACATACTGCCCCCAAATATAGCAGAGGAGAACTGAACATACTGCCCCCACATATAGCAGAGGAGAGTTGAACATACTGCCCCCACATATAGCAGAGGAGAACTGAACATACTGCCCCCACATATAGCAGAGGAGAACTGAAAATACTGCCCCCACATATAGCAGGGGAGAGCTGAACATACTGCACCCAAATATAGCAGAGAAGAACTGAACATACTGCCCGCAGATATAGCAGGGGAGAGCTGAACATACTGCCCCCACATATAGTAGAGGAGAACTGAACATACTGCCCCCACATATAGCAAAGGAGAGATGAAAATATTGCCCCACATATAGCAGAGGAGAGCGGAACATACTGCCCCCACATATAGCAGAGAGCTGAACATACTGTCCTCACATATAGCAGAGGAAAACAGAACATACTGCCCTCACATATAGCAGAGGAGAAATGAACATACTGCCCCCACATATAGCAGGGGAGAACTGAACATACTGCCCCCACATATAGCAGGGGAGAGCTGAACATACTGCCCCCACATATAGCAGAGGAGAGCTGAACATACTGCCCCCACATATAGCAGAGGAGAACTGAACATACTGCCCCACATATAGCAGAGAACTGAACATACTGCCCCCACATATAGCAGAGGAGAACTGAACATACTGCCCCCACATATAGCAGAGGAGAGCTGAACATACTGCCCCCACATATAGCAGAGGAGAGCTGAACATACTGCCCCCACATATAGCAGAGGAGAACTGAACATACTGCCCCCACATATAGCAGAGAACTGAACATACTGCCCCCACATATAGCAGAGGAGAACTGAACATACTGCCCCCACATATAGCAGAGGAGAGCTGAACATACTGTCTCCACATATAGCAGAGGAGAGCTAAACATACTGCCCCCACATATAGCAGAGAAGAGCTGAACATACTGCCCCCACATATAGCAGAGGAGAGCTGAACATACTGCCCCCACATATAGCAGAGGAGAACTGAACACTCTGCCGCCACATATAGCAGAGGAGAACTGAACATACTGCCCCCACATATAGCAGGGGAGAGCTGAACATACTGCCCTCACATATAGCAGAGGAGAACTGAACATACTGCCGCCACATATAGCAGAGGAGAACTTTACATACTGCCCCCACATATAGCAGGGGAGAGCTGAACATACTGCCCCCACATATAGCAGGGGAGAGCTGAACATACTGCCCCCACATATAGCAGGAGAGAGCTGAACATACTGCCCACACATATAGCATAGGAGAGCTGAACATACTGACCCACATATAGGAGAGGACAACTGAACATACTGCCCCCACATATAGCAGGGGAGAGCTGAACATACTGCCCCCACATATAGCAGAGGAGAGCGGAACATACTGTCCCCACATATAGCAGAGGAGAGCTGAAGATACTACCCACACATATAGCAGAGGAGAACTGAACATAATGCTCCCACATATAGCAGAGGAGAGCTGAACATACTGCCCCCACATATAGCAGAGGAGAGCTGAAGATACTACCCACACATATAGCAGAGGAGAACTGAACATAATGCTCCCACATATAGCAGAGGAGAGCTGAACATAATGCTCCCACATATAGCAGAGGAGAGCTGAACATACTGCCCCCACATATAGCAGAGGAGAGCTGAACATACTGCCCCCACATATAGCAGAGGAGAGCTGAAGATACTACCCACACATATAGCAGAGGAGAACTGAACATAATGCTCCCACATATAGCAGAGGAGAGCTGAACATACTGCCCCCACATATAGCAGAGGAGAGCTGAACATACTGCCCCCACATATAGCAGGGGAGAGCTGAACATACTGCCCCCACATATAGCAGAGGAGAGCTGAACATACTGCCCCCACATATAGCAGAGGAGAACAGAACATACTGCAGATAAATATACTGTGCACAAATATAGCAAAGTATATAATACAGTTTAAGAGAGTGATAAAGATGGAGAAGACTAGAAGTGATATAGTACAATGTACAGTGGGGAAAAAAAGTATTTAGTCAGCCTCCAATTGTGCAAGTTCTCCCACTTATAAAGATGAGGCCGGCCTGTAATTGACATCATAGGTAGACCTCAACTATGAGAGACAAAATGAGAAAACTAATCCAGAAAATCACATTGATTTTTTAAGAACTTATTTGCAAATTATGGTGGAAAATAAGTATTTGGTCACCTACAAACAAGCAAGATTTCTGTCTCTCACAGCCCTGTAACTTCTCCTTTAAGAGGCTCCTCTGTCCTCCACTCATTACCTGTAGTAATGGCTCCTGTGTGACATTGTTATCAGTATAAAAGACTCCTGTCCACAACCTCAAACAGTCACACTCCAAACTCCACTATGGTGAAGACCAAAGAGCTGTGGAAGGACCAGAAACAAAATGGTAGCCCTGCACCAGGCTGGGAACACCATACCTACTGTGAGGCATGGGGGGGCAACATCATGTATGGGGCTGTTTCTCTGCAAAGGGACCAGGACGACTGATCCGTGTACATGAAAGAATGAATGGGGCCATGTATGGGGAGATTGTGAGTGCAAACCTCCTTCCATCAGCAAGGGCATTGAAGATGAAACGTGGCGGGGTCTTTCAGCATGACAATGATCCCAAGCACACCGCCAGGACAACGAAGGAGCGGCCTCGTAAGAAGCATTTCAAGGTCCTGGAGTGGCCTAGCCAGTCTCCAGATCTCAGCCCCATAGAAAACCTTTGGAGGGAGTAGAAAGTCCGTGTTGCCCAGCGACAGCCCCAAAACATCCCTGCTCTAGAGGAGATCTGCATGGAGGAATGGGCCAACATACCAGCAACAGTGTGTGCCAACCTTGTGAAGACTTACAGGAAACGTTTCACCTCTATCATTGCTAACAAAGGAGATAGAACAAAGGATTGAGAGGAACTTTTGTTATTGACCAAATACTTATTTTCCACCATAATTTGCAAATAAATTCTTTAAAAATCAGACAATGTGATTTTCTGGATTAGTTTTCTCATTTTGTCTCTCATAGTTGAGGTCTACCTATGATGACAATTACAGGCCGGCCTCATCTTTATAAGTGGGAGAACTTGCACAATTGGTGGCTGACTAAATACTTTTTTCCCCACTGTAAGAGCAATACAGATGGAGTAGACTAGAAGTGATATAGTACAATGTAAGAGTGATACAGATGGAACTGGCCGTAGTGTGATGTAGTTATACAGATGGAGTAGACTTATTGTAATCCATCTTATTCTTAGAGTAGATAAGAGATGTTCCCTGGTGTTGAGGTGTGGTTTGATCTGAGGGTCACCTGGTAGTCTAGCATCAGTAGTAGGGTGCAGCGCACACTGACATCCCCTGGTCTTTTCACCTGGAAGCCATCTGTCTCTTGCGTGCTTGGAGTCCTGTGCCACTGAGAGGAGGAGATGATAAGCTGTTGGTGCAATTAATTCAATAGTAGAGAACCTGCTCCATGTACAGGGACGTGGGCTATCTCTAAGCATACAACCTAGACCCCAGAAGGCCATGCCCTCATCCTGTACCCTAAGAGGTGGTCCTACTCCTGTTGCCCAATAAGCAGTGACCCTATTCCTACACCCAGAGAGGAGAGCCTGCTTGCACTGGAGAGTGGGGTCCTACAATCTGTATACAGCATGGTTAGAAGCCTTAAAGTATACCCACAGAGATGGAGCCCCCTAAAATGGTATCCAGACAGATGATGGGCTCTTATGTTTCTACAGAAAAACTCCTGTCAACAATTCTCACACATTCTATGACACCACCAGATATTGACCACCAACGCACCTCCACCAGGTGATTGTCCGGCCCATATAAATCTTTGTCCAGCTCAATGACCAAGCTCTTGAAAAATGAGGAGAATTTCCGCTTCATCTTACTGGGCTGAGAAGAGAAAAAGACAAAGTTAATCCATTTTATAGAGGCATCGTATAGAGACCTCATAGAACCATTGTAGAGAGACAACATAGAGAGATACTGTAGAAGGACCTCCCTCCCTGCATATCTATAAATCACAGTTCTTTGCTCCACGCCTTTTCAAGCCTCACAGGTCCTTTCCTGGAAGCCTTGTCATTATCAAATCCGCTCTTTCCTCAAACTCAAGTCAAAAAAAATGCTAGTGCACACCCTCTACACCACATACATGGACTACTGCAACATCCTTCTCTGTGGACTCACAGCTAACATTTCCAATCCACACTCAATAATTCCTCACATGTAATCTCCTGTCCACAATCTGTCCTCTCCATACATGACCTAATCTCCTGATACCTCCTTACATGTAATCTCCACAACCTGTCCTCTCCATACATGACCTAATCTCCTGATACCTCCTCACATGTAATCTCCACAACCTGTCCTCTCCATACATGGCCTAATCTCCTGATACCTCCTCACATGTAATCTCCACAACCTGTCCTCTCCATACATGACCTAATCTCCTGATACCTCCTCACATGTAATCTCCACAACCTGTCCTCTCCATACATGGCCTAATCTCCTGATACCTCCTCACATGTAATCTCCACAACCTGTCCTCTCCATACATGACCTAATCTCCTGATACCCCTCACATCTGATCTCCACAACCTGTCCTCTCCATACATGACCTAATCTCCTGATACCTCCTCACATGTAATCTCCACAACCTGTCCTCTCCATACATGACCTAATCTCCTGATACCTCCTCACATGTAATCTCCACAACCTGTCCTCTCCATACATGACCTAATCTCCTGATACCTCCTCACATCTAACTCCACAACCTGTCCTCTCCATACATGACCTAATCTCCTGATACCTCCTCACATGTAATCTCCACAACCTGTCCTCTCCATATATGACCTAATCTCCTGATACCTCCTCACATGTAATCTCCACAACCTGTCCTCTCCATACATGACGTAATCTCCTGATACCCCCTCACATGTAATCTCCACAACCTGTCCTCTCCATACATGACCTAATCTCCTGATACCCCCTCACATGTAAACTCCACAACCTGTCCTCTCCATACATGACCTAATCTCCTGATACCTCCTCACATGTAATCTCCACAACCTGTCCTCTCCATACATGACTTAATCTCCTGATACCCCCTCACATGTAATCTCCACAACCTGTCCTCTCTATACATGACCTAATCTCCTCATACCCCCTCACATGTAATCTGCACAACCTGTCCTCTCCATACATGACCTAATCTCCTGATACCTCCTCACATGTAATCTCCACAGCCTGTCCTCTCCATACATGACCTAATCTCCTGATACCTCCTCACATGTAATCTCCACAACCTGTCCTCTCCATACATGACCTAATCTCCTGATACCACCTCACATGTAATCTCCACAACCTGTCCTCTCCATACATGACCTAATCTCCTGATACCTCCTCACATGTAATCTCCACAACCTGTCCTCTCCATACATGGCCTAATCTCCTGATACCTCCTCACATGTAATCTCCACAACCTGTCCTCGCCATACATGACCTAATCTCCTGATACCTCCTCACATGTAATCTCCACAACCTGTCCTCTCCATACATGACCTAATCTCCTGATACCCCCTTACATTTAATCTCCACAATCTGTCCTCTCCATACATGGCCTAATCTCCTGATACCCCCTCACATGTAATCTCCACAACCTGTCCTCTCCATACATGGCCTAATCTCCTGATACCTCCTCACATGTAATCTCCACAACCTGTCCTCTCCATACATGACCTAATCTCCTGATACCCCCTCACATGTAATCTCCTGTCCACAACCTGTCCTCTCCATACATGACCTAATCTCCTGATACCTCCTCACATGTAATCTCCACAACCTGTCCTCTCCATACATGACCTAATCTCCTGATACCCCCTCACATGTAATCTCCACAACCTGTCCTCTCCATACATGACCTAATCTCCTGATACCTCCTCACGTGTAATCTCCTGTCCACAACCTGTCCTCTCCATACATGACCTAATCTCCTGTTACCTCCTCACATGTAATCTCCACAACCTGACCTCTCCATACATGGCTTAATCTCCTGATACCTCCTCACATGTAATCTCCACAACCTGTCCTCTCCATACATGACCTAATCTCCTGATACCCCCTCACATGTAATCTCCACAACCTGTCCTCTCCATACATGGCCTAATCTCCTGATACCTCCTCACATGTAATGTCCACAACCTGTCCTCTCCATACATGGCCTAATCTCCTGATACCTCCTCACATGTAATCTCCAGTCCACAACCTGTCCTCTCCATACATGACCTAATCTCCTGACACCCCCTCACATGTAATCTCCACAACCTGTCCTCTCCATACATGACCTAATCTCCTGATACCCCTCACATGTAATCTCCACAACCTGTCCTCTCCATACATGACCTAATCTCCTGATACCTCCTTACATGTAATCTCCACAACGTGTCCTCTCCATACATGGCCTAATCTCCTGATACCCCTCACATCTGATCTCCACAACCTGTCCTCTCCATACATGACCTAATCTCCTAATACCTCCTCACATGTAATCTCCACAACCTGACCTCTCCATACATGACCTAATCTCCTGATACCTCCTCACGTGTAATCTCCTGTCCACAACCTGTCCTCTCCATACATGACCTAATCTCCTGTTACCTCCTCACATGTAATCTCCACAACCTGACCTCTCCATACATGGCTTAATCTCCTGATACCTCCTCACATGTAATCTCCACAACCTGTCCTCTCCATACATGACCTAATCTCCTGATACCTCCTCACATGTAATCTCCACAACCTGTCCTCTCCATACATGGCCTAATCTCCTGATACCTCCTCACATGTAATCTCCACAACCTGTCCTCTCCATACATGACCTAATCTCCTGATACCTCCTCACATGTAATCTCCACAACCTGTCCTCTCCATACATGGCCTAATCTCCTGATATCTCCTCACATGTAATCTCAACCTGTCCTCTCCATACATGACCTAATCTCCTGATACCTCCTCACATGTAATCTCCACAACCTGTCCTCTCCATACATGACCTAATCTCCTGATACCCCTTCACATGTAATCTCCACAACCTGTCCTCTCCATACAAGGCCTAATCTCCTGATACCTCCTCACATGTAATCTCCAGTCCACAACCTGTCCTCTCCATACATGAGCTAATCTCCTGATACCCCCTCACATGTAATCTCCACAACCTGTCCTCTCCATATATGACCTAATCTCCTGATACCTCCTCACATGTAATCTCTACAACCTGTCCTCTCCATACATGACCTAATCTCCTGATACCTCCTCACATCTAACTCCACAACCTGTCCTCTCCATACATGGCCTAATCTCCTGATACCTCCTCACATGTAATCTCCACAACCTGTCCTCTCCATACATGACCTAATCTCCTGATACCCCCTCACATTTAATCTCCACAACCTGTCCTCTCCATACATGGCCTAATCTCCTGATACCTCCTCACATGTAATCTCCACAACCTGTCCTCTCCATACATGACCTAATCTCCTGATACCTCCTCACATGTAATCTCCTGTCCACAACCTGTCCTCTGCATACATGACCTAATCTCCTGATACCTCCTGACATGTAATCTCCTGTCCACAACCTGTCCTCTCCATACATGACCTAATCTCCTGATACCTCCTCACATGTAATCTCCACAACCTGTCCTCTCCATACATGACCTAATCTCCTGATACCCCCTCACATGTAATCTCCACAGCCTGTCCTCCCCATACATGACCTAATCTCCTGATACCTCCTCACATGTAATCTCCACAACCTGTCCTCTCCATACATGACCTAATCTCCTGATACCCCCTCACATGTAATCTCCACAACCTGTCCTCTCGATACATGGCCTAATCTTCTGATACCTCCTCACATGTAATCTCCACAACCTGTCCTCTCCATACATGACCTAATCTCCTGATACCTCCTCACATGTAATCTCCACAACCTGTCCTCTCCATACATGGCCTAATCTCCTGATACCTCCTCACATGTAATCTCCACAACCTGTCCTCTCCATACATGACCTAATCTCCTGATACTTCCTCACATGTAATCTCCACAACCTGTCCTCTCCATACATGACCTAATCTCCTGATACCCCCTCACATGTAATCTCCACAACCTGTCCTCTCCATACATGACCTAATCTCCTGATACCCCCTCACATGTAATCTCCACAACCTGTCCTCTCCATACATGACCTAATCTCCTGATACCTCCTCACATGTAATCTCCACAACCTGTCCTCTCCATACATGACCTAATCTCCTGATACCCCCTCACATGTAATCTCCACAACCTGTCCTCTCGATACATGGCCTAATCTCCTGATACCTCCTCACATGTAATCTCCACAACCTGTCCTCTCCATACATGACCTAATCTCCTGATACCTCCTCACATGTAATCTCCACAACCTGTCCTTTCCATACATGGCCTAATCTCCTGATACCTCCTCACATGTAACCTCCACAACCTGTCCTCTCCATACATGACCTAATCTCCTGATACTTCCTCACATGTAATCTCCACAACCTGTCCTCTCCATACATGACCTAATCTCCTGATACCCCCTCACATGTAATCTCCACAACCTGTCCTCTCCATACATGACCTAATCTCCTGATACCTCCTCACATGTAATCTCCAGTCCACAACCTGTCCTCTCCATACATGGCCTAATCTCCTGATACCTCTTCACATGTAATCTCCACAACCGGACCTCTCCATACATGACCTAATCTCCTGATACCTCCTCACGTGTAATCTCCTGTCCACAACCTGTCCTCTCCATACATGACCTAATCTCCTGTTACCTCCTCACATGTAATATCCACAACCTGACCTCTCCATACATGGCTTAATCTCCTGATACCTCCTCACATGTAATCTCCACAACCTGTCCTCTCCATACATGACCTAATCTCCTGATACCTCCTCACATGTAATCTCCACAACCTGTCCTCTCCATACATGGCCTAATCTCCTGATACCTCCTCACATGTAATCTCCACAACCTGTCCTCTCCATACATGACCTAATCTCCTGATACCTCCTCACATGTAATCTCCACAACCTGTCCTCTCCATACATGGCCTAATCTCCTGATATCTCCTCACATGTAATCTCAACCTGTCCTCTCCATACATGACCTAATCTCCTGATACCTCCTCACATGTAATCTCCACAACCTGTCCTCTCCATACATGACCTAATCTCCTGATACCCCCTCACATGTAATCTCCACAACCTGTTCTCTCCATACATGGCCTAATCTCCTGATACCTCCTCACATGTAATGTCCACAACCTGTCCTCTCCATACATGGCCTAATCTCCTGATACCTCCTCACATGTAATCTCCAGTCCACAACCTGTCCTCTCCATACATGACCTAATCTCCTGATACCCCCTCACATGTAATCTCCACAACCTGTCCTCTCCATACATGACCTAATCTCCAGATACCTCCTCACATGTAATCTCTACAACCTGTCCTCTCCATACATGACCTAATCTCCTGATACCTCCTTACATGTAATCTCAACAACCTGTCCTCTCCATACATGGCCTAATCTCCTGATACCCCTCACATCAGATCTCCACAACCTGTCCTCTCCATACATGACCTAATCTCCTGATACCTCCTCACATGTAATCTCCACAACCTGACCTCTCCATACATGACCTAATCTCCTGATACCTCCTCACGTGTAATCTCCTGTCCACAACCTGTCCTCTCCATACATGACCTAATCTCCTGTTACCTCCTCACATGTAATCTCCACAACCTGTCCTCTCCATACATGGCCTAATCTCCTGATACCTCCTCACATGTAATCTCCACAACCTGTCCTCTCCATACATGACCTAATCTCCTGATACCTCCTCACATGTAATCTCCACAACCTGTCCTCTCCATACATGGCCTAATCTCCTGATATCTCCTCACATGTAATCTCAACCTGTCCTCTCCATACATGACCTAATCTCCTGATACCTCCTCACATGTAATCTCCACAACCTGTCCTCTCCATACATGACCTAATCTCCTGATACCCCCTCACATGTAATCTCCACAACCTGTCCTCTCCATACATGGCCTAATCTCCTGATACCTCCTCACATGTAATCTCCAGTCCACAACCTGTCCTCTCCATACATGACCTAATCTCCTGATACCCCCTCACATGTCCTCTCCATACATGGCCTAATCTCCTGATACCCCTCACATCTGATCTCCACAACCTGTCCTCTCCATACATGACCTAATCTCCTGATACCTCCTCACATGTAATCTCCACAACCTGACCTCTCCATACATGACCTAATCTCCTGATACCTCCTCACGTGTAATCTCCTGTCCACAACCTGTCCTCTCCATACATGACCTAATCTCCTGTTACCTCCTCACATGTAATCTCCACAACCTGACCTCTCCATACATGGCTTAATCTCCTGATACCTCCTCACATGTAATCTCCACAACCTGTCCTCTCCATACATGACCTAATCTCCTGATACCTCCTCACATGTAATCTCCACAACCTGTCCTCTCCATACATGGCCTAATCTCCTGATACCTCCTCACATGTAATCTCCACAACCTGTCCTCTCCATACATGACCTAATCTCCTGATACCTCCTCACATGTAATCTCCACAACCTGTCCTCTCCATACATGGCCTAATCTCCTGATATCTCCTCACATGTAATCTCAACCTGTCCTCTCCATACATGACCTAATCTCCTGATACCTCCTCACATGTAATCTCCACAACCTGTCCTCTCCATACATGACCTAATCTCCTGATACCCCCTCACATGTAATCTCTACAACCTGTCCTCTCCATACATGGCCTAATCTCCTGATACCTCCTCACATGTAATCTCCAGTCCACAACCTGTCCTCTCCATACATGACCTAATCTCCTGATACCCCCTCACATGTAATCTCCACAACCTGTCCTCTCCATACATGACCTAATCTCCTGATACCTCCTCACATGTAATCTCTACAACCTGTCCTCTTCATACATGGCCTAATCTCCTGATACCCCTCACATCTGATCTCCACAACCTGTCCTCTCCATACATGACCTAATCTCCTGATACCTCCTCACATGTAATCTCCACAACCTGTCCTCTCCATACATGACCTAATCTCCTGATACCTCCTCACATCTAACTCCACAACCTGTCCTCTCCATACATGGCCTAATCTCCTGATACCTCCTCACATGTAATCTCCACAACCTGTCCTCTCCATACATGACCTAATCTCCTGATACCCCCTCACATTTAATCTCCACAACCTGTCCTCTCCATACATGGCCTAATCTCCTGACACCTCCTCACATGTAATCTCCACAACCTGTCCTCTCCATACATGACCTAATCTCCTGATACCCCCTCACATGTAATCTCCTGTCCACAACCTGTCCTCTCCATACATGACCTAATCTCCTGATACCTCCTCACATGTAATCTCCACAACCTGTCCTCTCCATACATGACCTAATCTCCTGATACCTCCTCACGTGTAATCTCCTGTCCACAACCTGTCCTCTCCATACATGACCTAATCTCCTGATACCCCCTCACATGTAATCTCCACAACCTGTCCTCTCCATACATGGCCTAATCTCCTGATACCTCCTCACATGTAATGTCCACAACCTGTCCTCTCCATACATGGCCTAATCTCCTGATACCTCCTCACATGTAATCTCCAGTCCACAACCTGTCCTCTCCATACATGACCTAATCTCCTGACACCCCCTCACATGTAATCTCCACAACCTGTCCTCTCCATACATGACCTAATCTCCTGATACCCCTCACATGTAATCTCCACAACCTGTCCTCTCCATACATGACCTAATCTCCTGATACCTCCTTACATGTAATCTCCACAACGTGTCCTCTCCATACATGGCCTAATCTCCTGATACCCCTCACATCTGATCTCCACAACCTGTCCTCTCCATACATGACCTAATCTCCTAATACCTCCTCACATGTAATCTCCACAACCTGACCTCTCCATACATGACCTAATCTCCTGATACCTCCTCACGTGTAATCTCCTGTCCACAACCTGTCCTCTCCATACATGACCTAATCTCCTGTTACCTCCTCACATGTAATCTCCACAACCTGACCTCTCCATACATGGCTTAATCTCCTGATACCTCCTCACATGTAATCTCCACAACCTGTCCTCTCCATACATGACCTAATCTCCTGATACCTCCTCACATGTAATCTCCACAACCTGTCCTCTCCATACATGGCCTAATCTCCTGATACCTCCTCACATGTAATCTCCACAACCTGTCCTCTCCATACATGACCTAATCTCCTGATACCTCCTCACATGTAATCTCCACAACCTGTCCTCTCCATACATGGCCTAATCTCCTGATATCTCCTCACATGTAATCTCAACCTGTCCTCTCCATACATGACCTAATCTCCTGATACCTCCTCACATGTAATCTCCACAACCTGTCCTCTCCATACATGACCTAATCTCCTGATACCCCCTCACATGTAATCTCCACAACCTGTCCTCTCCATACAAGGCCTAATCTCCTGATACCTCCTCACATGTAATCTCCAGTCCACAACCTGTCCTCTCCATACATGAGCTAATCTCCTGATACCCCCTCACATGTAATCTCCACAACCTGTCCTCTCCATATATGACCTAATCTCCTGATACCTCCTCACATGTAATCTCTACAACCTGTCCTCTCCATACATGACCTAATCTCCTGATACCTCCTCACATCTAACTCCACAACCTGTCCTCTCCATACATGGCCTAATCTCCTGATACCTCCTCACATGTAATCTCCACAACCTGTCCTCTCCATACATGACCTAATCTCCTGATACCCCCTCACATTTAATCTCCACAACCTGTCCTCTCCATACATGGCCTAATCTCCTGATACCTCCTCACATGTAATCTCCACAACCTGTCCTCTCCATACATGACCTAATCTCCTGATACCTCCTCACATGTAATCTCCTGTCCACAACCTGTCCTCTGCATACATGACCTAATCTCCTGATACCTCCTGACATGTAATCTCCTGTCCACAACCTGTCCTCTCCATACATGACCTAATCTCCTGATACCTCCTCACATGTAATCTCCACAACCTGTCCTCTCCATACATGACCTAATCTCCTGATACCCCCTCACATGTAATCTCCACAGCCTGTCCTCCCCATACATGACCTAATCTCCTGATACCTCCTCACATGTAATCTCCACAACCTGTCCTCTCCATACATGACCTAATCTCCTGATACCCCCTCACATGTAATCTCCACAACCTGTCCTCTCGATACATGGCCTAATCTTCTGATACCTCCTCACATGTAATCTCCACAACCTGTCCTCTCCATACATGACCTAATCTCCTGATACCTCCTCACATGTAATCTCCACAACCTGTCCTCTCCATACATGGCCTAATCTCCTGATACCTCCTCACATGTAATCTCCACAACCTGTCCTCTCCATACATGACCTAATCTCCTGATACTTCCTCACATGTAATCTCCACAACCTGTCCTCTCCATACATGACCTAATCTCCTGATACCCCCTCACATGTAATCTCCACAACCTGTCCTCTCCATACATGACCTAATCTCCTGATACCCCCTCACATGTAATCTCCACAACCTGTCCTCTCCATACATGACCTAATCTCCTGATACCTCCTCACATGTAATCTCCACAACCTGTCCTCTCCATACATGACCTAATCTCCTGATACCCCCTCACATGTAATCTCCACAACCTGTCCTCTCGATACATGGCCTAATCTCCTGATACCTCCTCACATGTAATCTCCACAACCTGTCCTCTCCATACATGACCTAATCTCCTGATACCTCCTCACATGTAATCTCCACAACCTGTCCTTTCCATACATGGCCTAATCTCCTGATACCTCCTCACATGTAACCTCCACAACCTGTCCTCTCCATACATGACCTAATCTCCTGATACTTCCTCACATGTAATCTCCACAACCTGTCCTCTCCATACATGACCTAATCTCCTGATACCCCCTCACATGTAATCTCCACAACCTGTCCTCTCCATACATGACCTAATCTCCTGATACCTCCTCACATGTAATCTCCAGTCCACAACCTGTCCTCTCCATACATGGCCTAATCTCCTGATACCTCTTCACATGTAATCTCCACAACCGGACCTCTCCATACATGACCTAATCTCCTGATACCTCCTCACGTGTAATCTCCTGTCCACAACCTGTCCTCTCCATACATGACCTAATCTCCTGTTACCTCCTCACATGTAATATCCACAACCTGACCTCTCCATACATGGCTTAATCTCCTGATACCTCCTCACATGTAATCTCCACAACCTGTCCTCTCCATACATGACCTAATCTCCTGATACCTCCTCACATGTAATCTCCACAACCTGTCCTCTCCATACATGGCCTAATCTCCTGATACCTCCTCACATGTAATCTCCACAACCTGTCCTCTCCATACATGACCTAATCTCCTGATACCTCCTCACATGTAATCTCCACAACCTGTCCTCTCCATACATGGCCTAATCTCCTGATATCTCCTCACATGTAATCTCAACCTGTCCTCTCCATACATGACCTAATCTCCTGATACCTCCTCACATGTAATCTCCACAACCTGTCCTCTCCATACATGACCTAATCTCCTGATACCCCCTCACATGTAATCTCCACAACCTGTTCTCTCCATACATGGCCTAATCTCCTGATACCTCCTCACATGTAATGTCCACAACCTGTCCTCTCCATACATGGCCTAATCTCCTGATACCTCCTCACATGTAATCTCCAGTCCACAACCTGTCCTCTCCATACATGACCTAATCTCCTGATACCCCCTCACATGTAATCTCCACAACCTGTCCTCTCCATACATGACCTAATCTCCAGATACCTCCTCACATGTAATCTCTACAACCTGTCCTCTCCATACATGACCTAATCTCCTGATACCTCCTTACATGTAATCTCAACAACCTGTCCTCTCCATACATGGCCTAATCTCCTGATACCCCTCACATCAGATCTCCACAACCTGTCCTCTCCATACATGACCTAATCTCCTGATACCTCCTCACATGTAATCTCCACAACCTGACCTCTCCATACATGACCTAATCTCCTGATACCTCCTCACGTGTAATCTCCTGTCCACAACCTGTCCTCTCCATACATGACCTAATCTCCTGTTACCTCCTCACATGTAATCTCCACAACCTGTCCTCTCCATACATGGCCTAATCTCCTGATACCTCCTCACATGTAATCTCCACAACCTGTCCTCTCCATACATGACCTAATCTCCTGATACCTCCTCACATGTAATCTCCACAACCTGTCCTCTCCATACATGGCCTAATCTCCTGATATCTCCTCACATGTAATCTCAACCTGTCCTCTCCATACATGACCTAATCTCCTGATACCTCCTCACATGTAATCTCCACAACCTGTCCTCTCCATACATGACCTAATCTCCTGATACCCCCTCACATGTAATCTCCACAACCTGTCCTCTCCATACATGGCCTAATCTCCTGATACCTCCTCACATGTAATCTCCAGTCCACAACCTGTCCTCTCCATACATGACCTAATCTCCTGATACCCCCTCACATGTCCTCTCCATACATGGCCTAATCTCCTGATACCCCTCACATCTGATCTCCACAACCTGTCCTCTCCATACATGACCTAATCTCCTGATACCTCCTCACATGTAATCTCCACAACCTGACCTCTCCATACATGACCTAATCTCCTGATACCTCCTCACGTGTAATCTCCTGTCCACAACCTGTCCTCTCCATACATGACCTAATCTCCTGTTACCTCCTCACATGTAATCTCCACAACCTGACCTCTCCATACATGGCTTAATCTCCTGATACCTCCTCACATGTAATCTCCACAACCTGTCCTCTCCATACATGACCTAATCTCCTGATACCTCCTCACATGTAATCTCCACAACCTGTCCTCTCCATACATGGCCTAATCTCCTGATACCTCCTCACATGTAATCTCCACAACCTGTCCTCTCCATACATGACCTAATCTCCTGATACCTCCTCACATGTAATCTCCACAACCTGTCCTCTCCATACATGGCCTAATCTCCTGATATCTCCTCACATGTAATCTCAACCTGTCCTCTCCATACATGACCTAATCTCCTGATACCTCCTCACATGTAATCTCCACAACCTGTCCTCTCCATACATGACCTAATCTCCTGATACCCCCTCACATGTAATCTCTACAACCTGTCCTCTCCATACATGGCCTAATCTCCTGATACCTCCTCACATGTAATCTCCAGTCCACAACCTGTCCTCTCCATACATGACCTAATCTCCTGATACCCCCTCACATGTAATCTCCACAACCTGTCCTCTCCATACATGACCTAATCTCCTGATACCTCCTCACATGTAATCTCTACAACCTGTCCTCTTCATACATGGCCTAATCTCCTGATACCCCTCACATCTGATCTCCACAACCTGTCCTCTCCATACATGACCTAATCTCCTGATACCTCCTCACATGTAATCTCCACAACCTGTCCTCTCCATACATGACCTAATCTCCTGATACCTCCTCACATCTAACTCCACAACCTGTCCTCTCCATACATGGCCTAATCTCCTGATACCTCCTCACATGTAATCTCCACAACCTGTCCTCTCCATACATGACCTAATCTCCTGATACCCCCTCACATTTAATCTCCACAACCTGTCCTCTCCATACATGGCCTAATCTCCTGACACCTCCTCACATGTAATCTCCACAACCTGTCCTCTCCATACATGACCTAATCTCCTGATACCCCCTCACATGTAATCTCCTGTCCACAACCTGTCCTCTCCATACATGACCTAATCTCCTGATACCTCCTCACATGTAATCTCCACAACCTGTCCTCTCCATACATGACCTAATCTCCTGATACCTCCTCACGTGTAATCTCCTGTCCACAACCTGTCCTCTCCATACATGACCTAATCTCCTGTTACCTCCTCACATGTAATCTCCACAACCTGACCTCTCCATACATGGCTTAATCTCCTGATACCTCCTCACATGTAATCTCCACAACCGGTCCTCTCCATACATGACCTAATCTCCTGATACCTCCTCACATGTAATCTCCACAACCTGTCCTCTCCATACATGGCCTAATCTCCTGATACCTCCTCACATGTAATCTCCACAACCTGTCCTCTCCATACATGGCCTAATCTCCTGATATCTCCTCACATGTAATCTCAACCTGTCCTCTCCATACATGACCTAATCTCCTGATACCTCCTCACATGTAATCTGCACAACCTGTCCTCTCCATACATGACCTAATCTCCTGAAACCTCCTCACATGTAATCTCCACAACCTGTCCTCTCCATACATGACCTAATCTCCTGATACCTCCTCACATGTAATCTGCACAACCTGTCCTCTCCATACATGACCTAATCTCCTGAAACCTCCTCACATGTAATCTCCACAACCTGTCCTCTCCATACATGACCTAATCTCCTGATACCTCCTCACATGTAATCTCTACAACCTGTCCTCTTCATACATGGCCTAATCTCCTGATACCCCTCACATCTGATCTCCACAACCTGTCCTCTCCATACATGACCTAATCTCCTGATACCTCCTCACATGTAATCTCCACAACCTGTCCTCTCCATACATGACCTAATCTCCTGATACCTCCTCACATCTAACTCCACAACCTGTCCTCTCCATACATGGCCTAATCTCCTGATACCTCCTCACATGTAATCTCCACAACCTGTCCTCTCCATACATGACCTAATCTCCTGATACCCCCTCACATTTAATCTCCACAACCTGTCCTCTCCATACATGGCCTAATCTCCTGACACCTCCTCACATGTAATCTCCACAACCTGTCCTCTCCATACATGACCTAATCTCCTGATACCCCCTCACATGTAATCTCCTGTCCACAACCTGTCCTCTCCATACATGACCTAATCTCCTGATACCTCCTCACATGTAATCTCCACAACCTGTCCTCTCCATACATGACCTAATCTCCTGATACCTCCTCACGTGTAATCTCCTGTCCACAACCTGTCCTCTCCATACATGACCTAATCTCCTGTTACCTCCTCACATGTAATCTCCACAACCTGACCTCTCCATACATGGCTTAATCTCCTGATACCTCCTCACATGTAATCTCCACAACCGGTCCTCTCCATACATGACCTAATCTCCTGATACCTCCTCACATGTAATCTCCACAACCTGTCCTCTCCATACATGGCCTAATCTCCTGATACCTCCTCACATGTAATCTCCACAACCTGTCCTCTCCATACATGGCCTAATCTCCTGATATCTCCTCACATGTAATCTCAACCTGTCCTCTCCATACATGACCTAATCTCCTGATACCTCCTCACATGTAATCTGCACAACCTGTCCTCTCCATACATGACCTAATCTCCTGAAACCTCCTCACATGTAATCTCCACAACCTGTCCTCTCCATACATGACCTAATCTCCTGATACCTCCTCACATGTAATCTGCACAACCTGTCCTCTCCATACATGACCTAATCTCCTGAAACCTCCTCACATGTAATCTCCACAACCTGTCCTCTCCATACATGGCCTAATCTCCTGATATCTCCTCACATGTAATCTCAACCTGTCCTCTCCATACATGACCTAATCTCCTGATACCTCCTCACATGTAATCTCCAGTCCACAACCTGTCCTCTCCATACATGGCCTAATCTCCTGATACCTCCTCACATGTAATCTCCTGTCCACAACCTGTCCTCTCCATACATGACCTAATCTCCTGATACCCCCTCACATGTAATCTCCACAACCTGTCCTCTCCATACATGACCTAATCTCCTGATACCTCCTCACGTGTAATCTCCACAACCTGTCTGTGATGATTCCACTGAAATATGGCTATAACTCAAAGCTGTATTTTGGTCTCTGGGTAGCGTATCTGTTTACTCATAAGGTGCGCAGCCATGATCCTAGGTGTATATTGGCAGTAGTGGCAACACTGGAACAATAGGGCTTTGTATCCATCCCAGCAGGGCTCCATTGTATTCCTACACAGCCCTGAGTGATCAAACAAACACCTGCATTGTCCAGTCTGCACTGTAGATCAGACCTGGTTGATAGCATTGTATCTTTTCACTTGGTCTCAGCTCTATACAAAAAATCTGGACTTGAGTGCATTATTCAATCAGACTTGCTGCCGCCGGTGAACTCATTCTGGGAGGTGGCATAAAGGGTATAAAAGATGAGGTAAGAGGCAATGGGAGGAGATTGGGCTGAGACTACAAGAATTTACTGAGAGATTGTGCTGAGAGCATGCAGGCTGGAATATACTGTGATGCCACATGCTAGGAGTTAATGCCGCTGCCTCCACTGGGTTATTCACACATGACAGAGCATGTGTGAGTGTTGGACTATAGAGCCACATCAAGGAGTTGTGTGGTAAAGCAATTATTTCACCTTTATTCCCTTTTATTTTAAGTACTGTATCTTGTAAGTAGTAACTGTTAATGCTTGCATACATCTGCATATCTGTTCTGAACTGCATGTGTTAGATGTTAATACCGACCCATTTAGGGGTTAATAAATATATAAAATTTAGAAAACTTGTCTTGTATTTATCTTGTGAACCCAACACTCACTGGCGGCGAGTGTGGTTTTTATATGAAAGAAGACTCAGGTGTGGCCAAAGCGGTTTGGCGCACTGAGGATCTTTCACATTGGTGGCAGCGTAGTGGGATCTTAGGATAAACAGCGTGCGTTGGTGACCTTTATCACTCACATGCTGGGGATTATGGTAATCCTATGAGACAAGCTCGGTATTAAAGCAAGCATTAAGATACAGTGAAAGTTTGATACAGTGCTGTTCCCCTCCCTTACTCTCTGTATTCTATCCTATCTTTTATTTGGCAAATACCAGTGGATGGCTAGTGGGCTCAGAAGCAGAGCCCAGAACTGCAGAACCAGGCTTTTGGAGATCCTGAGCGTATGGCTGAAATGGAGGCAGCCACAGCCATGCAGAGAATCGAGCAGAGTCCTGATTTTGGGGCTAGGCCAGGAAGTGCAGCAAGCAGCCCAGTCCCAAGGATTACTTCACCAGGAGAGACCAGTAGCCTCAGCCTTGTAGGGGGAATGGCTTCATACTGGCAAATGACCCTGCAGCAAGTAGGCACCAGTGTCCCTAACATATACCTGCAGGTGTTGGACCGTTTTCTGGAAGCTGTAGAACAAGAACGACAGGCAGAGAGAGAGAGGAAGGCTGCTGAGCGACAGGCAGATCGTGAGGCAGCAGAACGAGAGCGGCAGTATCATCTTGAGCTCAAAAGGATGGAGCTTTCCCAGCAGGCACAAACCGCCCCTGCACAAACTCCAACAACCCTGCAGAGACCCTCAAGTTGGAAGGAGAAGCCAGGCCAGAGTTCACCACAGCCGTCTGTCGTCAGGTCGGGTGAGACAAACTATGCCCCGGGTGGTCCCTCCCCTGTCCCAAGAACTCTGGGCACCCTAGTGACCTTCCCCAAACCCCAAGGGGAGGTGCGGCGGGGCCATGCCTGTAACCAGACAGGACATTTCAAGGAGGAGTGCCCCAACCGCCCTGAGAACTTCCCGGCTTCCCAAGCCACAGCAGGTGGCCCATCTGTGTATCTGGACTGGGGTGCAGGAAAAGGAATGCGGACTGTGGGACTATTGACTGATTTGCCTGCTAAGGTACTGTTGGGAAGTGATTTAGGACCTATGATGTCCCAATATGGGGTGGGGAGCTCCCCAATTTGCTGTGATAAACTGTCTATGATTAATGCTGATAATGTGTCTGTCATATCTGCAGAGAGGGCCCGTAACCTCCTCTCTGAGATACTTCCCATGGCAGTCAATGTAAATGCTAATGAGTTGCTTTCAGCTGAGAGCAGGGAAGATGCCAATGAGCTTCCTGCAACCCAGCTCAGCAAAAATGTTATTGATGCTTTGTTTCCTCTGGTGCTAGGAGCCAATGAGACCTTGTCTGTAGACACACCCACATCTGCAGGGGCGTCTCCCTCCCAGCTTGTTAACATGTCTACTGCAGATCTCATTGAGGCCTGGTGTGAATTAACAATTGCTAATGAAGGTACTGTCAATGTAATTGCCAATGCTTGTTGTGAAAGTGAACAGGGTAGCTCTTCTGAGTCACTGGAAGCGACTTCTACTATTTCGCCCAGTGCATCCGATAAGCACCCAACTGCTGACCATGTACCAGGTGGTCAGGTAGGCTATGGGGATCTCATGGCCGATCCAGGTGAGGGACGGACTGCTGGCAGTGCGGTGTTAGCCCACAGCCAGAGTGCTACAAGAGTGGAGGGCATTCCGACCCTTGAACCGTTGCCTACACCACCTGGAGTCGGTGCTGAAACCGCCATGACTAGCCTCACTCCCGTGAAGCCGGAGGAGTCCGGCCGGTATGAGACATACACGTCTCTTCTGTCCAGTTCTATTCCAGGAGTGCCCATGGCCCAAGTGCAGATGGCATGGGGTACTGGAGGTGTGATCCAAGAAGGGGGTATGTTCAATGTATTACCTGTCAATGTATTGTGGGGGGATGGTTTAGGGAAGCATGATCTCAGTCATTTGCCCAAGGTATCACTATCACCCACCCAAGTACAGGAGGAACAGGATGTAGGTTTGGAAGCAAAGGGGGAGGTGCAGAACCCCCTAGATCTCTCCAAACTAGCGGCTAGTGTGGGGAAGACCCTGAGAAAGCAGGCCAAGGGTAGCCAGGAGAGCAGAGATTGCCGGGATGGGATCTCTGGAATGGTATCCCAAGGGCCTGAGGTCATGAGTGTAAAGCTACGGGATGCCTGCACTCAGAAAGCGGACCCAGAACAGGCAGGAGGTAGCCAAGTGTACGTGGCTCAGAGCCTGGGCCTTAGAAGCGTCCCTAGTCAGACTAGAGAGCCAGAAGGGTCCGGCAGCTATGTAACATGCACCTCTCTTTTGTCTCACTCCAGCCAAGAGTTCAGAGATGCTGTCCAAGCTGACCCTAGTCTGGCCATATTGAAAGCGTGTGGCGCTCAACCAACCTCGGAGTCTGATAAGGCCCGAGTCTGCTGGGACCCCGGGGGAAGGTGAGGGAGCCTTGGGGCCAGAGCCTGAGAAGCTGGAGGCGGAGGTGCTTTCAGAAGAGGGGCATAGGCCCCTACTTCCTACAAGCCCCATCTAAAGGGGGAGGTGTGATGATTCCACTGAAATATGGCTATAACTCAAAGCTGTATTTTGGTCTCTAGGTAGCATATCTCTTTACTCATAAGGTGCGCAGCCATAATCCTAGGTGTATATTGGCAGTAGTGGCAACACTGGAACAATAGGGCTTTGTATCCATCCCAGCAGGGCTCCATTGTATTCCTACACAGCCCTGAGTGATCACACAAACACCTGCATTGTCCAGTCTGCACTGTAGATCAGACCTGGTTGATAGCATTGTATCTTTCCACTTGGTCTCAGCTCTATACAAAAAATCTGGACTTGAGTGCATTATTCAATCAGACTTGCTGCCGCCGGTGAACTCATTCTGGGAGGTGGCATAAAGGGTATAAAAGATGAGGTAAGAGGCAATGGGAGGAGATTGGGCTGAGACTACAAGAGTTTACTGAGAGATTGTTCTGAGAGCATACAGGCTGGAATATACTGTGATGCCACATGCTAGGAGTTAATGCCGCTGCCTCCACTGGGTTATTCACACATGACAGAGCATGTATGAGTGTTGGACAATAGAGCCACATCAAGGACATGTGTGGTAAAGTAATTATTTCACCTTTATTCCCTTTTATTTTAAGTACTGTATATTGTAACTAGTAACTGTTAATGCTTGCATACATCTGCATATCTGTTCTGAACTGCACGTGTTAGATGTTAATACCGACCCATTTAGGGGTTAATAAATATATAAAATTTAGAAAGCTTGTCTTGTATTTATCTTGTGAACCCGGCACTCACTGGCGGTGAGTGTGGTTTTTATATGAAAGAAGACTCAGGTGTGGCCAAAGCGGTGTTGGCGCACTGAGGATCTTTCACACTGTCCTCTCCATACATGACCTAATCTCCTGATACCTCCTCACATGTAATCTCCACAACCTGTCCTCTCCATACATGACCTAATCTCCTGATACCCCTCACATATAACCTCCACAACCTGTCCTCTCCATACATGGCCTAATCTCCGGATACCCCCTCACATGTAATCTCCAGTCTGCAACCTGTCTGATACCCCCTCACATGTAATCTCCACAACCTGTCCTCTCCATACATGACCTAATCTCCTGATACCGCCTCACATGTAATCTCCAGTCCACAACCTGTCCTCTCCATACATGACCTAATCTCCTGATACCTCCTCACATGTAATCTCCACAACCTGTCCTCTCCATACATGACGTAATCTCCTGATACCCCCTCATATGTAATCTCCACAACCTGTCCTCTCCATACATGGCCTAATCTCCTGGTACCCCCTCACATGTAATCTCCACAACCTGTCCTCTCCATACATGACCTAATCTCCTGATACACCTCACATGTAATCTCCAGTCCACAACCTGTCCTCTCCATACATGACCTAATCTCCTGATATCCCCTCACATGTAATCTCCACAACCTGTCCTCTCCATACATGACCTAATCTCCTGATACCTCCTCACATGTAATCTCCACAACCTGTCCTCTCCATACATGACGTAATCTCCTGATACCTCCTCACATGTAATCTCCAGTCCACAATCTGTCCTCTCCATTCATGGCCTAATCTCCTGATACCCCCTCACATGTAATCTCCACAACCTGTCCTCTCCATACATGGCCTAATCTCCTGATACCCCCTCACATGTAATCTCCACAACCTGTCCTCTCCATACATGACCTAATCTCCTGATACCCCCTCACTTGTAATCTCCAGTCCACAACCTGTCCTCTCCATACATGACCTAATCTCCTGATACCTCCTCACATGTAATCTCCAGTCCACAACCTACCCTCTCCATACATGACCTAATCTCCTGATACCGCCTCACATGTAATCTCCAGTCCACAACCTGTCCTCTCCATACATGACCTAATCTCCTGATACCTCCTCACATGTAATCTCCACAACCTGTCCTCTCCATACATGACGTAATCTCCTGATACCTCCTCACATGTAATCTCCAGTCCACAACCTGTCCTCTCCATACATGGCCTAATCTCCTGGTAGCCCCTCACGTGTAATCTCCACAACCTGTCCTCTCCATACATGACCTAATCTCCTGATACCTCCTCACATGTAATCTCCACAAACTGTCCTCTCCATACATGACGTAATCTCCTGATACCTCCTCACATGTAATCTCCAGTCCACAAACTGTCCTCTCCATACATGACCAAATCTCCTGATACCTCCTCACATGTAATCTCCACAACCTGTCCTCTCCATACATGGCCTAATCTCCTGATACCCCCTCACATGTAATCTCCAGTCCACAACCTGTCCTCTCCATACATGACCTAATCTCCTGATACCCCCTCACATGTAATCTCCACAACCTTTCCTCTCCATACATGACCTAATCTCCTGATACCTCCTCACATGTAATCTCCACAACCTGTCCTCTCCATACATGGCCTAATCTCCTGATACCTCCTCACATGTAATCTCCACAACCTGTCCTCTCCATACATGACCTAATCTCCTGATACCTCCTCACATGTAATCTCCACAACCTGTCCTCTCCATACATGACCTAATCTCCTGATACCCCCTCATATGTAATCTCCACAACCTGTCCTCTCCATACATGTCCTAATCTCCTGATACCTCCTCACATGTAATCTCCACAACCTGTCCTCTCCATACATGACCTAATCTCCTGATACCTCCTGACATGTAATCTCCACAACCTGTCCTCTCCATACATGACCTAATCTTCTGATACCGCCTCACATGTAATCTCCAGTCCACAACCTGTCCTCTCCATACATGACCTAATCTCCTGATATCCCCTCACATGTAATCTCCACAACCTGTCCTCTCCATACATGACCTAATCTCCTGATACCTCCTCACATGTAATCTCCACAACCTGTCCTCTCCATACATGACGTAATCTCCTGATACCTCCTCACATGTAATCTCCAGTCCACAATCTGTCCTCTCCATTCATGGCCTAATCTCCTTATACCCCCTCACATGTAATCTCCACAACCTGTCCTCTCCATACATGGCCTAATCTCCTGATACCCCCTCACATGTAATCTCCACAACCTGTCCTCTCCATACATGACCTAATCTCCTGATACCCCCTCACATGTAATCTCCAGTCCACAACCTGTCCTCTCCATACATGACCTAATCTCCTGATACCCCCTCACTTGTAATCTCCAGTCCACAACCTGTCCTCTCCATACATGACCTAATCTCCTGATACCTCCTCACATGTAATCTCCACAACCTGACCTCTCCATACATGACCTAATCTGATACCTCCTCACATGTAATCTCCACAACCTGTCCTCTCCATACATGGCCTAATCTCCTGATACCTCCTCACATGTAATCTCCACAACCTGTCCTCTCCATACATGGCCTAATCTCCTGATACCCCCTCACATGTAATCTCCACAACCTGTCCTCTCCATACATGGCCTAATCTCCTGATACCTCCTCCCATGTAATCTCCACAACCTGTCCTCTCCATACATGACCTAATCTCCTGATACCCCCTCACATGTAATCTCCAGTCCACAACCTGTCCTCTCCATACATGACCTAATCTTCTGATACCTCCTCACATGTAATCTCCACTAACTGTCCTCTCCATACATGACGTAATCTCCTGATACCTCCTCACATGTAATCTCCACAACCTGTCCTCTCCATACATGACCTAATCTCCTGATACCCCTCACATGTAATCTCCACAACCTGTCCTCTCCATACATGACCTAATCTCCTGATACCTCCTCACATGTAATCTCCACAACCTGTCCTCTCCATACATGACCTAATCTCCTGATACCCCCTCACATGTAATCTCCACAACCTGTCCTCTCCATACATGACCTAATCTCCTGATACCTCCTCACATGTAATCTCCACAACCTGTCCTCTCCATACATGACCTAATCTCCTGATACCCCTCACATGTAATCTCCACAACCTGTCCTCTCCATACATGACCTAATCTCCTGATACCTCCTCACATGTAATCTCCACAACCTGTCCTCTCCATACATGACCTAATCTCCTGATACCTCCTCACATGTAATCTCCACAACCTGTCCTCTCCATACATGACCTAATCTCCTGATACCCCCTCATATGTAATCTACACAACCTGTCTTCTCCATACATGTCCTAATCTCCTGATACCTCCTCACATGTAATCTCCACAACCTGTCCTCTCCAGACATGACATAATCTCCTGATACCCCTCACATGTAATCTCCACAACCTGTCCTCTCCATACATGGCCTAATCTCCGGATACCCCCTCACATGTAATCTTCAGTCCACAACCTGTCCTCTCCATACATGACCTAATCTCCTGATACCTCCTCACATGTAATCTCCACAAACTGTCCTCTCCATACATGACCTAATCTCCTGATACCTCCTCACATGTAATCTCCACAACCTGTCCTCTCCATACATGACCTGATCTCCTGATACCCCCTCACATGTAATCTCCACAACCTGTCCTCTCCATACATGTCCTAATCTCCTGATACCCCTCACATGTAATCTCCACAACCTGTCGTCTCCATACATGACCTAATCTCCTGATACCTCCTCACATGTAATCTCCACAACCTGTCCTCTCCATACATGACCTAATCTCCTGATACCTCCTCACATGTAATCTCCACAACCTGTCCTCTCCATACATGACCTAATCTCCTGATACCTCCTCACATGTAATCTCCACAACCTGTCCTCTCCATACATGACCTAATCTCCTGATACCTCCTCACATGTAATCTCCACAACCTGTCCTCTCCATACATGACCTAATCTCCTGATACCCCTCACATGTAATCTCCACAACCTGTCCTCTCCATACATGACCTAATCTCCTGATACCTCCTCACATGTAATCTCCACAACCTGTCCTCTCCATACATGACCTAATCTCCTGATACCTCCTCACATGTAATCTCCACAACCTGTCCTCTCCATACATGACCTGATCTCCTGATACCCCCTCACATGTAATCTCCAGTCCACAACCTGTCATGTAATCTGTAAAGTGAACACCGACTTACATCATCTAAGAGTTTTCCTTCTACTCGTAACTCCCAGGATGCAATGCTCCCATCTGAATCTTCAGCATCTGGCTTTGCAGGGTTAAATGTGTTTGAAATGTAAAGTCGCAATTTTCGCTTTTGCTGAAAATGAAAAAAAACAAACATAAAAGTAAAAAGGTGAGGAAATGTCATGTGATGAACAAGATGGCAGAATGAGAGTCCTCGGATGCGTCTAGATGTGGAGACTGCTGCTCTTCATCTCAATATATCGCTTTATGTTACCTTCTAGGACTCTGTTCACACAATGTATTGACATAATATCCTTCATTCTGCCTGTGGACCCCAAATATGAACTTAATATGTCTACTCGTATTGTCAGAAGGCGTCCCCATTCTCCAGTTCTAGACTCCATATTTCTGCTGCTTATTTTCACCTTCATTGGTCTCTTCAAAGCTTCTTGGATATCAACACGTTTTCTCATTATGGTTTGGTCCAACTTTCTTTCAAATGCCAAAAGATCCATGTAAGCCTGAGACTCGGGAACCAGCTCTCGAATCTGAAGACGACAAATGTTCAATCAGTCATTACTAATGACACGCAGATGAGAGAAGTAAGGGTCCACCCCCCCGCGGTTCCATATCTGGGGGGACAATGCAAGACTCAAATAATTCTGGAATCTCAGCACTTACACAAGTAAATACACAAATCACATCTATGACACCAAAAGTCTTTGTCTATAAACATTCTGCTTCATGAAACGTACCAAAGGGAAGGAAATGACAGAATCTGAAGTCACTGAATATATAGACTCTATACACTACAGTATATACTGGGACAAGCCTACTCCAGTCTGTCCAAAGAAGTTGCCGGACTGATTCAAAAATTGGGCTCAGACAAAGGAGGGGATTGCAAAACTCCTTCAAGGTACAAATTCAAGACGGAGTACAACAGAAGCTTCTGGCGTATCCTAGGATATCAGGTGTCAAATTTACTGCCAGTCTACACAATATGGGAAGGTTAGAAGGAGAACATAAGAGGAGACCATGACAGGCGAGACAGGAGGAAGGAAGCAACAAGTCTGCAGTACAAAGAGCATGGAGATGGCCGTCATTACCTCAGCAGTCAGTACATAGAGCATGGAGATGGCCATCATTACCTCAGCAGTCAGTACATAGAGCATGGAGATGGCCGTTGTTACCTCAGCAGTCAGTACATAGAGCAGGGATATGGCCGTCGTTACCTCAGCACTCAGTACATAGAGAAGGGAGATGGCCGTCGTTACCTCAGCAGTCAGTACATAGAGCAGGGAGATGGCCGTCATTACCTCAGCAGTCAGTACATAGAGCAGGGAGATGGCCGTCGTTACCTCAGCAGTCAGTACATAGAGCAGGGATATGGCTGTCGTTATCTCAGCAGTCAGTACATAGAGCAGGGATATGGCCGTCGTTACCTCAGCAGTCAGTACACACAGCAGGGATATGGCCTTCATTACCTCAGCAGTCATTACATAGAGCAGGGATATGGCAGTCGTTACCTCAACAGTGAGTACATAAAGCAGGGAAATGGCCGTCGTTACCTCAGCAGTCAGTACATAGAGCAGGGAGATGGCCGTCGTTACCTCAGCAGTCAGTACATAGAGCAGGGATATGGCCGTCGTTATCTCAGCAGTCAGTACATAGAGCAGGGATATGGCCGTCGTTACCTCAGCAGTCAGTACATAGAGCAGGGATATGGCCGTCGTTACCTCAGCACTCAGTACATAGAGAAGGGAGATGGCCATCGTTACCTCAGCAGTCAGTACATAGAGCAGGGAGATGGCCGTCATTACCTCAGCAATCAGTACATAGAGCAGGGAGATGGCCGTCATTACCTCAGCAGTCAGTACATAGAGCAGGGAGATGGCCGTCATTACCTCAGCAGTCAGTACATAGAGCAGGGAGATGGCCGTCATTACCTCAGCAGTCAGTACATAGAGCAGGGAGATGGCCGTCATTACCTCAGCAGTCAGTACATAGAGCAGGGAGATGGCCGTCGTTACCTCAGCAGTCAGTACATAGAGCAGGGAGATGGCCGTCGTTATCTCAGTAGTCAGTACATAGAGCAGGGAGATGGCCGTCGTTACCTCAGCAGTCAGTACACAGAGCAGGGATATGGCCTTCATTACCTCAGCAGTCAGTACATAGAGCAGGGATATGGCAGTCGTTACCTCAGCAGTCAGTTTATAGAGCAGGGAGATGGCCGTCGTTACCTCAGCAGTCAGTACATAGAGCAGGAAGATGGCCATCATTACCTCAGCAGTCAGTACATAGAGCAGGAAGATGGCCATCATTACCTCAGCAGTCAGTACATAGAGCAGGGAGATGGCCATTGTTACCTCAGCAGTCAGTACATAGAGCAGGAAGATGGCCGTCGTTACCTCAGCAGTCAGTACATAGAGAAAGGAGATGGCCGTCATTACCTCAGCAGTCAGTACATAGAGAAAGGAGATGGCCGTCATTACCTTAGCAGTCAATACATAGAGCAGGGAGATGACCATCATTACCTCAGCAGTCAGTACATAGAGCAGGGAGATGGCCGTCGTTACCTCACCAGTCAGTACATAGAGCAGGGAGATGGCCGTCGTTATCTCAGCAGTCAGTAGATAGAGCAGGGAGATGGCCGTCATTACCTCAGCAGTCAGTACATAGAGCAGGAAGATGGCCGTCATTACCTCAGCAGTCAGTACATAGAGCAGGGAGATGGCCGTCATTACCTCAGCAGTCAGTACATAGAGCAGGGAGATGGCCGTCATTACCTCAGCAGTCAGTACATAGAGAAAGGAGATGGCTGTCATTACCTCAGCAGTCAATACATAGAGAAGAGAGATTGCCGTTGTTATCTCAGCAGTCAGTACATAGAGCAGGGAGATGGCCATCATTACCTCAGCAGTCAGTACATAGAGCAGGGAGATGGCCGTTGTTACCTCAGCAGTCAGTACATAGAGCAGGGAGATGGCCATCATTAACTCAGCACTCAGTACATAGAGAAAGGAGATGGCCGTCATTACCTCAGCAGTCAGTACATAGAGCAGGGAGATGGCCGTCATTACCTCAGCAGTCAGTACATAGAGCAGGGAGATGGCCGTCTTTACCTCAGCAGTCAGTACATAGAGAAAGGAGATGGCCGTCATTACCTCAGCAGTCAGTACATAAAGCAGGGAGATGGCCGTCATTACCTCAGCAGTCAGTACATAGAGCAGGGAGATGACCATCATTACCTCAGCAGTCAGTACATAGAGCAGGGAGATGACCATCATTACCTCAGCAGTCAGTACATAGAGAAAGGAGATGGCCGTCATTACCTCAGCACTCAGTACATAGAGCAGGGAGATGACCATCATTAACTCAGCAGTCAGTACATAGAGCAGGGAGATGGCAGTCATTATCTCAGCAGTCAGTACATAGAGCAGGGATATGGCTGTCGTTACCTCAGCAGTCAGTACATAGAGCAGGGAGATGGCCGTCATTACCTCAGCAGTGAGTACATAGAGCAGGGAGATGGCCGTCGTTACCTCAGCAATGAGTACATAGAGCAGGGATATGGCCGTCGTTACCTCAGCAATGAGTTCATAGAGCATGGAGATGGCTGTCGTTACCTCAGCAGTCAGTACATAGAGCAGGGAGATGGCCGTCGTTCCCTCAGCAGTCAGTACATAGAGCAGGGAGATGGCCGTTGTTACCTCAGCAGTCAGTACATAGAGAAAGGAGATGGCCATCACCTCAGCAGTCAGTACATAGAGCAGGGAGATGGCCGTCATTACCTCAGCAGTGAGTACATAGAGCAGGGATATGGCCGTCGTTACCTCAGCAATGAGTTCATAGAGCAGGGAGATGGCCGTCGTTAGCTCAGCAGTCAGTACATAGAGAAAGGAGATGGCCGTCATTACCTCAGCAGTCAGTACATAGAGCAGGAAGATGGCCGTCATTACCTCAGCAGTCAGTACATAGAGAAAGGAGATGGCCGTCCTTACCTCAGCAGTCAGTACATAGAGCAGGGAGATGGCCGTCATTATCTCAACAGTGAGTACATAGAGCAGGGAGATGGCCGTCATTACCTCAGCAGTGAGTACATAGAGAAAGGAGATGGCCGTCCTTACCTCAGCAGTCAGTACATAGAGCAGGGAGATGGCCGTCATTATCTCAACAGTGAGTACATAGAGCAGGGAGATGGCCGTCATTATCTCAACAGTGAGTACATAGAGCAGGGAGATGGCCGTCGTTACCTCAGCAGTCAGTACATAGAGAAGGGAGATGGCCGTCAGCTCAGCAGTCAGTACATAGAGCAGGGAGATGGCCGTTGTTACCTCAGCAGTCAGTACATAGAGCAGGGAGATGACCATCATTACCTCAGCAGTCAGTACATAGAGCAGGGAGATGACCATCATTACCTCAGCAGTCAGTACATAGAGAAGGGAGATGGCCGTCGTTACCTCAGCAGTCAGTACATAGAGCAGGGAGATGGCCGTCATTACCTCAGCAGTCAGTACATAGAGAAAGGAGATGGCCGTCATTACCTCAGCAGTCAATACATAGAGAAGAGAGATTGCCGTTGTTATCTCAGCAATCAGTACATAGAGCAGGGAGATGACCATCATTACCTCAGCAGTCAGTACATAGAGAAAGGAGATGGCCGTCATTACCTCAGCACTCAGTACATAGAGCAGGGAGATGACCATCATTAACTCAGCAGTCAGTACATAGAGCAGGAAGATGGCTGTCGTTACCTCAGCAGTCAGTACATAGAGCAGGGAGATGGCCGTCATTACCTCAGCAGTCAGTACATAGAGAAAGGAGATTGCCACAATTACCTCAGCAGTCAGTACATAGAGCAGGGACATGGCCGTCATTACCTCAGCAGTCAGTACATAGAGAAAGGAGATGGCCGTCATTACCTCAGCAGTCAATACATAGAGAAGAGAGATTGCAGTTGTTATCTCAGCAATCAGTACATAGAGCAGGGAGATGGCCGTTGTTACCTCAGCAGTCAGTACATAGAGCAGGGAGATGACCATCATTACCTCAGCAGTCAGTACATAGAGAAAGGAGATGGCCGTCATTACCTCAGCACTCAGTACATAGAGCAGGGAGATGACCATCATTAACTCAGCAGTCAGTACATAGAGCAGGAAGATGGCCGTCATTACCTCAGCAGTGAGTACATAGAGCAGGGAGATGGCCGTCGTTACCTCAGCAATGAGTACATAGAGCAGGGATATGGCCGTCGTTACCTCAGCAATGAGTTCATAGAGCAGGGAGATGGCTGTCGTTACCTCAGCAGTCAGTACATAGAGCAGGGAGATGGCCGTCGTTCCCTCAGCAGTCAGTACATAGAGCAGGGAGATGGCCATCATTACCTCAGCAGTCAGTACATAGAGAAAGGAGATGGCCATCACCTCAGCAGTCAGTACATAGAGCAGGGAGATGGCCGTCATTACCTCAGCAGTCAGTACATAGAGCAGGGATATGGCTGTCGTTACCTCAGCAGTCAGTACATAGAGCAGGGAGATGGCCGTCGTTCCCTCAGCAGTCAGTACATAGAGCAGGAAGATGGCCGTCGTTACCTCAGCAGTCAGTACATAGAGAAAGGAGATGGCCGTCATTACCTCAGCAGTCAGTACATAGAGCAGGGAGATGGCCATCATTACCTCAGCAGTCAGTACATAGAGAAAGGAGATGGCCATCACCTCAGCAGTCAGTACATAGAGAAAGGAGATGGCCGTCATTACCTCAGCAGTCAGTACATAGAGCAGGGAGATGGCCGTCATTACCTCAGCAGTGAGTACATAGAGCAGGGATATGGCCGTCGTTACCTCAGCAATGAGTTCATAGAGCAGGGAGATGGCCGTCGTTAGCTCAGCAGTCAGTACATAGAGCAGGGAGATGGCCGTCATTACCTCAGCAGTCAGTACATAGAGAAAGGAGATGGCCGTCATTACCTCAGCAGTCAGTACATAGAGCAGGGAGATGGCCATCATTACCTCAGCAGTCAGTACATAGAGAAAGGAGATGGCCGTCATTACCTCAGCAGTCAGTACATAGAGAAAGGAGATGGCCGTCATTACCTCAGCAGTCAGTACATAGAGCAGGGAGATGGCCGTCATTACCTCAGCAGTGAGTACATAGAGCAGGGAGATGGCCGTCGTTAGCTCAGCAGTCAGTACATAGAGAAAGGAGATGGCCGTCATTACCTCAGCAGCCAGTACATAGAGCAGGGAGATGGCCGTCATTACCTCAGCAGTCAGTACATAGAGAAAGGAGATGGCCGTCCTTACCTCAGCAGTCAGTACATAGAGCAGGGAGATGGCCGTCATTATCTCAGCAGTCAGTACATAGAGCAGGGAGATGGCCGTCATTACCTCAGCAGTGAGTACATAGAGCAGGGAGATGGCCGTCATTACCTCAGCAATCAGTACATAGAGCAGGGAGATGGCCATCGTTACCTCAGCAGTGAGTACATAGAGCAGGGAGATGGCCGTCATTACCTCAGCAATCAGTACATAGAGCAGGGAGATGGCCATCGTTACCTCAGCAATGAGTTCATAGAGCAGGGAGATGGCCGTCGTTACCTCAGCAGTCAGTACATAGAGCAGGGAGATGGCCATCGTTACCTCAGCAATCAGTACATAGGACATGGAGATGGCCGTCATTATCTCAACAGTGAGTACATAGAGCAGGGATATGGCAGTCGTTACCTCAGCAATGAGTTCATAGAGCAGGGAGATGGCCGTCGTTACCTCAGCAATGAGTTCATAGAGCAGGGATATGGCCGTCGTTACCTCAGCAGTCAGTACATAGAGCAGGGAGATGGCCGTCATTATCACAACAGTGAGTACATAGAGCAGGGATATGGCAGTCGTTACCTCAGCAATGAGTTCATAGAGCAGGGAGATGGCCGTCATTACATCAGTAGTCAGTACATAGAGACACACTAACAGGAGGAGGACACCTGAGGAGGAGAGGCCATGCTAACAGGAGGAGGAGACCTGAGGAGGAAAGGCCGCACTAACAGGAGACCTGAGGAGGAGAGAGCGCACTAACAGGAGGAGGAGAGGCCACACTAACAGGAGAACTGAGGAGGAGAGAGCCCACTAACAGGAGGAGGAGACCTGAGGAGGAGAGGCCGCACTAACAGGAGGAGGAGGAAGAGACCTGAGGAGGAGAGGCCGCACTAACAGGAGGAAGAGACCTGAGGAGGAGAGGCCGCACTAACAGGAGGAGGAGGAAGAGACCTGAGGAGGAGAGGCCGCACTAACAGGAGGAGGAGACCTGAGGAGGAAAGGCCACAGTAACAGGAGGAGGAGACCTGAGGAGGAGAGGCCGCACTAAAAGGAGGAGGAGACCTGAGGAGGAAAGGCCACACTAACAGGAGGAGGAGACCTGAGGAGGAGAGGCCGCACTAACAGGAGGAGGAGGAAGAGACCTGAGGAGGAGAGGCCGCACTAACAGGAGGAAGAGACCTGAGGAGGAGAGGCCGCACTAACAGGAGGAGGAGGAAGAGACCTGAGGAGGAGAGGCCGCACTAACAGGAGGAGGAGACCTGAGGAGGAAAGGCCACAGTAACAGGAGGAGGAGACCTGAGGAGGAGAGGCCGCACTAACAGGAGGAGGAGACCTGAGGAGGAAAGGCCACACTAACAGGAGGAGGAGACCTGAGGAGGAGACCTGAGGAGGAGAGGCCGCACTAACAGGAGGAGACCTGAGGAGGAGAAGCCGCACTAACAGGAGGAGGAGACCTGAGGAGGAGAGGCCACACTAATAGAAGGAGGAGAACTGAGGAGGAGGAGGAGAGGCCGCACTAACAGGAGCAGGAGACCTGAGGAGGAGAGGCTGCACTAATAGGAGGAGGAGAAGAGATCGCACTAACAGGAGGAGGAGGAGACCTGAGAAGGAGAGGCCGCACTAACAGGAGGAGGAGGAGAGGCCGCACTAACAGAAGGAGGAGAACTTAGGAGAGGCCGCACTAACGGAAATAGGAGACCTGAGGAGGAGAGAGCGCACTAACAGGAGGAGGAGACCTGAGGAGGAGAGGCTGCACTAACAGGAGGAGGAGACCTGAGGAGTAGAAGCTGCACTAGCAGGAGGAGGAGGAGGAAGAGACCTGAGGAGTAGAAGCCGCACTAGCAGGAGGAGGAGGAGGAGGAAGAGACCTGAGGAGGAGAAGCCGCACTAACAGGAGGAGGAGACCTGAGGAGGAGAGGCCGCACTAACAGGAGGAGACCTGAGGAGGAGAAGCTGCACTAACAGGAGGAGAACTGAGGAGGAGAGGCTGCACTAACAGGAGTACTAGACCTGAGGAGGAGAGGCCGCGCTCACAGGAGGAGGAGACCTGAGGAGGAGAGAGCGCACTAACAGGAGGAGGAGACCTGAGGAGGCGAGAGCGCACTAACAGGAGGAGGAGAGAGTGCACTAACAGGAGGAGGAGACCTGAGGAGGAGAGAGACCACTAACAGGAGGAGGAGACCTGAGGAGAAAGAGAACTGAGGAGGAAGAGGAGGAGACCTGAGGAGGAGAGAGCGAACTAACAGGATGTGATGATTCCGCTTAAATATGGCTATAACTCAAAGATGTATTTTGATCTCTGGGTATCGTATCTCTCTCTTACTTCCATTTATTCATAATTTGCGCAGCTCTAATCCTAGATGTATGTTGTCAGTAGGGCAACCTTGTAACAATAGGGCTTTGTATCCATCCCAGAATAGCTCTATTGAATTCCTACCTAGGCCTGGTGTGATGATTCTGCCATAAATATGCCTATAACTCAGAGATGTATTTTGATCTCTGGGTATAGTATCTCCCCTTCTTACCTGCATTTATTGATAATGTGCGCAGCTATAAGCCTAGGTGTATATTGGCAGTAGTTGCCGGACTGGAACAATAGGGCTTTGTATCCATCCCAGCAGGGCTCCATTGAATTCATACACAGCCCTGAGTGATCAAAGAAACATGCATTGTCCAGTCTGCACTGTAGATCAGATATGGCTGATAACATTGTATCATTTCACTTGGTCTCAGCTCAATACAAAGAATCTGGACTTGAGTGCATTAATCCATCAGACTTGCTGTTGCCGGTGACCTCATTCTGGGAGGTGGCATAAAGGGTATATAAGATGAGGTAAGAGGTCAGTGGGGGGAGATTTGTGCTGGGACTACAAGGGAACACTATGAGGAGTTATTACAGACAGACCACTGTAAAGAGCATGCAGGCTGGATTATTGTATTGATGCCACATGCTAGGAGTTAATGCTGCTGCCTCCACTGGTGATCTCCACATGCCATGTGTGAGTGTTGGACTATAGAGCCACATCCAGGAGATGTGTGGTAAAGTAACTATTTCACTTTTATGCCCTTTTTATTTCATTGCACTGTATCTTGTAACTAGTAACTGTTAATGCTTGTATATATCTGCATATCTGTTCTGAACTGCATGTGTTAGATGTTAATACCGACCCATTTAGGGGTTAATAAATATATAAAATTTAGAAAGCTTGTCTTGTATTTATCTTGTGAACCCGGCACTCACTGGCGGTGAGTGTGGTTTTTATATGAAAGAAGACTCAGGTGTGAGCCAACACGGTGTTGGCGCACTGAGGATCTTTCACATTGGTGGCAGCGTAGTGGGATCTTAGGATAAACAGCGTGCGTTGGGGACCTTTATCCCTCAAAGGCTGGGGATTGTAGTAATCCTATGAGACAAGCTCGGTATTAAAGCAAGCATTAAGATACAGTGAAAGTTTGATACAGTGCTGTTCCCCTCCCTTACTCTCTGTATTCTATCCTATCTTTTATTTGGCAAATACCAGTGGATGGCTAGTGGGCTCAGAAGCAGAGCCCCAGAACTGCTGAACCAGGCTTTTGGAGATCCTGAGCGTATGGCTGAAATGGAGGCAGCCACAGCCATGCAGAGAATCGAGCAGAGTCCTGATTTTGGGGCTAGGCCAGGAAGTGCGGCAAGCAGCCCGGTCCCAAGGATTACTTCACCAGGAGGGACCAGTAGCCCCAGCCTTGCTATGGGAATGGCTTCATACTGGCAAACGGCCCTGCAGCAAGTAGGCACCAGTGACCCTAACACATACCTGCAGGTGTTGTGCCGCTTTCAGGAAGCTGCAGAACGAGAACGGCAGGCTGATCGTGAGGCAGCAGAACGGCATGCTGATCGTGAAGCTGCAGAACGAGGAGCGGCAGTATCAGCTTGAGCTCAAAAGACTGGAGCTCTCCCAGCGGGCACAAACTGCCCCTGCGCAAACTCCAACAACCCTGCAGAGACCCTCAAGTTGGAAGGAGAAGCCAGGCCGGAGTTCACCACAGCCATCTGTCGTCAGGTCGGGTGAGACAAACTATGCCCCGGGTGGTCCCTCCCCTGTCCCAAGAACTCTGGGCACCCTAGTGACCTTCCCCAAACCCCAAGGGGAGGTGCGGCGGGGCCATGCCTGTAACCAGACAGGACATTTCAAGGAGGAGTGCCCCAACCACCCTGAGAACTTCCCTGCTTCCCAAGCCACAGCAGGTGGCCCATCTGTGTGTCTGGATGGGGGTGCAGGAAAAGGAATGCGGACTGTGGGACTATTGACTGATTTGCCTGCTAATGTACTGTTGGGAACTGATTTAGGACCTATGATGTCCCAATATGGGGTGGAGAGCACCCCAATTTACTGTGATAAACTGTCTATGACTAATGTTGATAATGTGTCTGTCATATCTGCAGAGAGGGCCCGTAACCCCCTCTCTGAGATACTTCCCATGGCAGTCAATGTAAATGCTAATGAGTTGCCTTCAGCTGAGAGTAGGGAAGATGCAAATGAGCTTCCTGCAACCCAGCTCAACAAAAATGTTATTGTTGCTTTGTTCACCCCCGTGCTAGGAGCCAATGAGACTAAGTCTGTAGACACACCCACATCTGTGGGGGCGTCGCCCTCCCAGCTTGTTAATATGTCTACCACAAATCTCATTGAGGCCCGTTGTGAATTAACAATTGCTAATGAATGTACTGTCAATGTAATTGCCAATGCTTGTTGTGAAAGTGTACAGGGTAGCTCTCCTGCGTCACTGGAAGCAACTTCTACTATTTCGCCCAGTGCATCCGATGAGCACCCAACTGCTGACCATGTACCAGGTGGTCAGGTAGGCTATGGGGATCTTATGGCCGATCCAGGTGAGGGACGGACTGCTGGTAGTGCGGTGTTAGCCCGCAGCCAGAGTGCTACAAGGGTGGAGGGCGTTCCGACCCTTGAACCGTTGCCTACACCACCTGGAGTCGGTGCTGAGACCGCCATGACTAGCCTCACCCCCTTGAAGCCAGAGGAGTCCGGCCGGTATGAGACATACACGTCTCTTCTGTCCAGTTCTATTCCAGGAGTGCCCATGGCCCAAGTGCAGATGGCAGGGGGTACTGGAGGTGTGAGCCAAGAAGAGGGTATGTCCAATGTATTACCTGTCAATGTATTGTGGGGGGATGGTTTGGGGAAGCCTGATCTCAGTCATTTGCCCAAGGTATCACCATCACCCACCCAAGTACAGGAGGAACAGGGTCCAAACATACCTGTGCCAGAACCAGAGGTGCCCCTAGGTTTGGAAGCAAAGGGGGAGGTGCAGAATCCCCTAGAACTCTCCCAACTAGCTGCTAGTGTGAGAGAGACCCTGAGAGACCGCCGGGATGGGGTCTCTGAACTGGTATCCCAAGGGCCTGGGGTTATGAGTGTGGCTCCACAGGATGCACATAACACATACCTGCAGGTGTTGTGCCGTTTTCAGGAAGCTGTAGAACACGAATGGCAGGCCGCAGAACAGCAGGCTGATCGTGAGGCAGCAGAACGAGAACGGCAGGCAGATCGTGAGACAGTAGAACGAGAACGGCAGGCTGCTGAACGACAGGCAGAGAGGGAGAGGAAGGCTGCTGAGCGACAGGCCGAGAGGGAGTATCAGCTTGAGCTGAAGAGGCGGAAAATCTCCCAGCAGGCGCAAACTCCAACAACCCTGCAGAGACCCTCAAGTTGGAAGGAGAAGCCAGGCCGGAGTTCACCACAGCCGTCTGTCGTCAGGTCGGGTGAGACAAACTATGCCCCAGGTGGTCCCTCCCCTGTCCCAAGAACTCTGGGCGCCCGGGTGACCTTCCCCAAACCCCAAGGGGAGGTGCGGCGGGGCCATGCCTGTAACCAGACAGGACATTTCAAGGAGGAGTGCCCCAACCGCCCTGAGAACTTCCTTGCTTCCCAAGCCACAGCAGGTGGCCCATCTGTGTATCTGGACTGGGGTGCAGGAAAAGGAATGCGGACTGTGGGACTATTGACTGATTTGCCGGCTAATGTACTGTTGGGAACTGATTTAGGACCTATGATGTCCCAATATGGGGTGGGGAGCACCCCAATTTACTGTGATAAACTGTCTATGACTAATGTTGATAATGTGTCTGTCATATCTGCAGAGAGGGCCCATAACCCCCCCCTCTGAGATACTTCCTATGGCAGTAAGTGTAAATGCTAATGAGTTGCCTTCAGCTGAGAGCAGGGAAGATGCAAATGAGCTTCCTGCAACCCAGCTCCGCAAAAATGTTATTGATGCTTTGTTCACCCCCGTGCTAGGAGCCAATGAGACTAAGTCTGTAGACACACCCACATCTGCTGGGGCATCTCCCTCCCAGCCTGTTAATATGTCTACTGCAGATCTCATTGAGGCCCGGTGTGAATTAACAATTGCTAATGAAGGTACTGTCAATGTAATTGCCAATGCTTGTTGTGAAAGTGTACAGGGTAGCTCTTCTGAGTCACTGGAAGCGACTTCTACTATTTCGCTCAGTGCATCCGATGAGCACCCAACTGCTGACCATGTACCAGGTGGTCAGGTAGGCTATGTGGATCTCATGGCTGATCCAGGTGAGGGACGGACTGCTGGTAGTGCGGTGTTAGCCCGCAGCCAGAGTGCTACAAGGGTGGAGGGCGTTCCGACCCTTGAACCGTTGCCTACACCACCTGGAGTCGGTGCTGAGACTGCCATGACTAGCCTCACTCCCTTGAAGCCGGAGGAGTCCGGCCGGTATGAGACATACACGTCTCTTCGGTCCAGTTCTATTCCAGGAGTGCCCATGGCCCAAGTGCAGATGGCATGAGGTACTGGAGGTGTGACCCAAGAAGGGGGTATGTCAAATGTATTACCTGTCAATGTATTGTGGGGGGGATGGTTTGGGGAAGCATGATCTCAGTCATTTGCCCAAGGTATCACCATCACCCACCCAAGTACAGGAGGAACAGGGTGTAGGCCCAAAGGGGTAAGGCGTCTGGGGGGGAGGACAGGGTCCAAACATACCGGTGCCAGAACCAGAGGTGCCCCTAGGTTTGGAAGCAAAGGGGGAGGTGCAGAATCCCCTAGAACTCTCCCAACTAGCGGCTAGTGTGAGAGAGACCCTGAGAGACCGCCGGGATGGGGTCTCTGAACTGGTATCCCAAAGACCGGGGGTCATCAGTGTGGCTCCACAGGATACCAGTACTCAGAAAGCGGACCCAGAACAGGCAGGAGGTAGCCAAGTGTACGTGGCTCAGGGCCTGAGCCTTAGAAGTGTCCCTAGTCAGACTAGAGAGCCAGAAGGGTCCGGCGGCTATGTAACATGCATCTCTCTTTTGTCTCACTCCAGCCAAGAGTTCAGAGATGCTGTCCAAGCTGACCCTAGTCTGGACCTATTGAAGGCGCGTGGTGCTCAACCACCCTCTGAGTCTGACAAGGCCCGAGTCTGTTGGGACCCCGGGGGAAGTGGGGAAGCCTTGGGGCCAGAGCCTGAGAAGCTGAAGCGGCGTAGGTGCTCTCAGAAGAGGGGCACAGGCCCCTACTTCCTACAAGCCCCATCTAAAGGGGGAGGTGTGATGATTCCACTTAAATATGGCTATAACTCAAAGATGTATTTTGATCTCTGGGTAGCGTACCTCTCTCTTACTTCCATTTATTCATAATGTGTGCAGCTCTAATCCTAGATGTATGTTATCAGTAGGGCAACCTTGTAACAATAGGGCTTTGTATCCATCCCAGAATAGCTCTATTGAATTCCTACCTAGGCCTGGGTGATCAAATAAACATGCATGGTTCAGCCTGGGCTGTTAGATCAGACATGGTTGATAACATTGTATCATTTCACTTAATCCTATCTCCTTACAAAGGATCTGGACATGAGTGCATTAATCAATCAGACTTGCCGTCGCCGGTGACCTCATTCTGGGAGGTGTACTCAAGGGTATAAAAGATGAGGTAAGAGGTCAGTGGGGAGAGATTGGGCTGAGACTACCCCTAAGAGGAGAATACTGTGCAGAGACTATCACTGAGATGCTATTATGAGGAGAGGCTGCTGTGATGAGCATGCAGGCTGGAATGCTGCTGCTTACTATGATGAGACTACCTCTGAGACAAGACACTGAGAGACTATTGGGACATACTGTGAGGAGCATGCAGGCTGGAATACTGTGTTGATGCCACATGCTAGAAGCCTCCACTGGTTATTCACACATATCCGAGCATGTGTGAGTGTTGGACTACAGAACCACATCAAGGACATGTGTTGTAAAGTAATCATTTCACTTTTATTCCCTTTTATTTTATTGTACTGTATATTGTAACTAGTAACTGTTAATGCTTGCATATATCTACATATCTGTTCTGAACTGCATGTGTTAGATGTTGATACCGACCCATTTAGGGGTTAATAAATATATAAAATTTAGAAAGCTTGTCTTGTATTTATCTGTGAACCCGACACTCACTGGAGGAGAGTGTGGTTTTTATATGAAAGAAGTCTCAGGTGTGGGTCAACGCGGTGTTGGCGCACTGAGGATCTTTCACACAGGAGGAGGAGACCTGAGGAGGAGGAGACCTGAGGAGGAGAGGCCGCACTAACAGGAGGAGAGAGGGCACTAACAGGAGGAGGAGAGGCCATACTAACAGGAGGAGGACACCTGAGGAGGAGAGGCCACGCTAACAAGAGGAGGAGACCTGAGGAGGAGAAGCCGCACTTACTGGAGGAGGAGACCTGAGGAGGAAAGGCCGCACTAAAAGGAGGAGGAGACCTGAGGAGGAGAGAGCGCACTAACAGGAGGAGGAGACCTGAGGAGGAGAACCCGCGCTAACAGGAGGAGGAGACCTGAGGAGGAGAGGCCGCACTAACAGGAGGAGACCTGAGGAGGAGAGGCCGCACTAACAGGAGGAGGAAACCTGAGGAGGAGAGAGCGCACTAACAGGAGGAGGAGACCTGAGGAGGAGAACCCGCGCTAACAGGAGGAGGAGACCTGAGGAGGAGAGGCCACACTAACAGGAGACCTGAGGAGGAGAGGCCGCACTAACAGGAGGAGGAGACCTGAGGAGGAGAGAGCGCACTAACAGGAGGAGGAGAACTGAGGAGGAGAGAGCGCACTAACAGGTGGAGGACACCTGAGGAGGAGAGGCCGCACTAACAGGAGGAGGAGAACTGAGGAAGAGAGAGCGCACTAACAGGTGGAGGAGACCTGAGGAGAAGAGAGCGCACGAGGAGGAGAGAGCGCACGAGGAGGAGAGAGCGCACGAGGAGAAGAGAGCGCACGAGGAGAAGAGAGCGCACTAACAGGAGGAGGAGAACTGAGGAGGAGAGAGCCCACTAACAGGAGGAGGAGACCTGAGGAGAAAGAGAACTGAGGAGGAGGAGACCTGAGGAGGAGAACCCGCGCTAACAGGAGGAGGAGACCTGAGGAGGAGAGGCCGCACTAACAGGAGACCTGAGGAGGAGAGGCCGCACTAACAGGAGGAGGAGACCTGAGGAGGAGAGAGTGCACTAACAGGAGGCCTGAGGAGGAGAGGCCGCACTAACAGGAGAACTGAGGAGGAGAGAGCGCACTAACAGGAGGAGGAGACCTGAGGAGGAGAGGACACACTAACAGGAGGAGGAGACCTGAGGAGGAGAGGACACACTAACAGGAGGAGGAGACCTGAGGAGGAGAGGCTGCACTAACAGGATTAGACCTGAGGAGGAGAAGACATGCTAACAAGAGGAGGAGACCTGAGGAGGAGAAGCCGCACTAGCAGGAGGAGGAGACCTGAGGTGGAGAAGCCGCACTAGCAGGAGGAGGAGGAGGAAGAGACCTGAGCAGGAGAGGCCACACTAACAGGAGGAGAAGACCTGAGGAGGAGAGGCCATGCTAACAGGAGGAGACCTGAGGAGGAGAAGCCGCACTAACAGGAGGAGACCTGAGGAGGAGAAGCCGCACTAACAGGAGGAGGAGACCTGAGGAGGAGAGGCTGCACTAACAGGAGTACTAGACCTGAGGAGGAGAGGCCGTGCTCACAGGAGGAGGAGACCTGAGGAGGAGGAGACCTGAGGAGGAGAGGCCGCACTAACAGGAGGAAGAGAACTGAGGAGGAGAGAGCGCACTAACAGGAGGAGGAGAACTGAGAAGGAGAGGCCGCACTAACTGGAGGAGGAGAACTGAGGAGGAGAGAGCGCACTAACAGGTGAAGGACACCTGAGGAGGAGGAGAGGCTGCACTAACAGGAGGAGGAGACCTGAGGAGGAGAGAGCGCACTAACAGGAGGAGGAGAGAGTGCACTAACAGGAGGAGGAGACCTGAGGAGGAGAGAGGGCACTAACAGGAGGAGGAGACCTGAGGAGGAGAGAGCGCACTAACAGGAGGAGGAGACCTGAGGAGGAGAGAGCGCACTAACAGGAGGAGGAGAGAGCGCACTAACAGGAGGAGGAGACCTGAGGAGGAGAGAGGGCACTAACAGGAGGAGGAGACCTGAGGAGGAGAGAGCGCACTAACAGGAGGAGGAGAATTGAGGAGGAGGAGACCTGAAGAGGAGAAGCCGCACTAACAGGAGGAGGAGAGGCCACACTAACAGGAGGAGGAGACCTGAGGAGGCGAGAGCGCACTAACAGGAGGAGGAGAACTGAGGAGGAGGAGAACTGAGGAGGAGGAGACCTGAGGAGGAGAGACCGCACTAACAGGAGGAGACCTGAGGAGAATAGAGCACACTAACAGGAGGAGATGACCTGAAGAGGAGAAGCCGCACTAACAGGAGGAGGAGACCTGAGGAGGAGAGAGCCCACTAACAGGAGGAGGAGACCTGAGGAGGAGAGAGCCCACTAACAGGAGGAGGAGACCTGAGGAGGAGAGAGCCCACTAACAGGAGGAGGAGACCTGAGGAGGAGAGGCCGCACTAACAGGAGGAGGAGACCTGAGGAGGAGAGGCGGCACTAACAGGAGACCTGAGGAGGAGAGGCGGCACTAACAGGAGGAGGAGACCTGAGGAGGAGAGGCCGCACTAACAGGAGGAGGAGAACTGAGGAGGAGAGAGCGCACTAACAGGTGGAGGAGACCTGAGGAGGAGAAAGCGCACGAGGAGGAGAGAGCGCACTAACAGGAGGAGGAGAACTGAGGAGGAGGAGACCTGAGGAGGAGAGGCCGCACTAATAGGAGGAGACCTGAGGAGAAGAGAGCGCACTAACAGGAGGAGATGACCTGAAGAAGAGAAGCCACACTAACAGGAGGAGGAGACCTGAGGAGGAGAGAGCCCACTAACAGGAGGAGGAGACCTGAGGAGGAGAGAGGGCACTAACAGGAGGAGGAGACCTGAGGAGGAGAGGCCGCACTAACAGGAGGAGGAGACCTGAGGAGGAGAGGCCGCACTAACAGGAGGAGGAGACCTGAGGAGGAGAGAGGCACTAACAGGAGGAGGAGACCTGAGGAGGAGGAGACCTGAGGAGGAGAGACCGCACTAACAGGAGGAGACCTGAGGAGAAGAGAGTGCACTAACAGGAGGAGATGACCTGAAGAGGAGAAGCCGCACTAACAGGAGGAGGAGACCTGAGGAGGAGAGAGGGCACTAACAGGAGGAGGAGACCTGAGGAGGAGAGAGGGCACTAACAGGAGGAGGAGACCTGAGGAGGAGAGAGCCCACTAACAGGAGGAGGAGACCTGAGGAGAAAGAGAACTGAGGAGGAGGAGGAGACCTGAGGAGGAGGAGACCTGAGGAGGAGAGGCCGCACTAACAGGAGGAGGAGACCTGAGGAGGCGAGAGCGCACTAACAGGAGGAGGAGACCTGAGGAGGAGGAGACCTGAGGAGGAGAGAGGGCACTAACAGGAGGAGTAGACCTGAGCAGGCGAGAGCGCACTAACAGGAGGAGGAGACCTGAGGAGGAGGAGACCTGAGGAGGAGAGACCGCACTAACAGGAGGAGACCTGAGGAGGAGAGACCGCACTAACAGGAGGAGACCTGAGGAGGAGAGGCCACACTAACACTCATTGATAGGGTTTACTCACCCGTTGAGGGAGAATCTTGTCCGCCATCTTTCTTCTCTTAGTGCTGAATTTCGGGCATAGAAAGTAAATTATTATTATTATTATTGATTATTCATCTCCTCGCTCTGTTACAATGTTTCTTCCGTCTCGCCATCTTACCTTCGGCTCCGCCCTGCTGAGGGTGTTGTTTGCTGCTGAACCTGAGGTGGAGCTGATCGTTTTCTAGTTGGTTCCATTACTGCTGGTGGAATTCCAGGACGGACAGATGGGCTGCCACCAAAAGGGGGTCCTGGGGGGCCCATAGGAGCACCTTGATGAGGCATTCGGGCCCCAGAGGGCATCCCAGGGCGCTTAGGATAAAAGAAATTAGAATGTCACGAGTCCGCCCCAATATTGTGGATGATGCAAACCCAAAAATACATGATAAAGAGATGCCCAGCAGCTGTATATACTGTACATACATGTATATGGGAGGAGAATGGCAGGGGACACATCATATACCCTATACAGTGCAGAGGGTGAGTGTAGCAGTAGTATATAGATCAGAGGGATGAGTATGTATTATATATGGGATTTGTAATGTAGATGTTGGATATAATTGCCCCTTACTCACCACGCCATGCACCAGGAACTCAAACAGCTTGCTCTTAGTTGCTCTACGAGCTCCTCCGGTGGCATCATCAGCTGCCATCCCTGCAGACACTCAGTGCCTCCTAGTAATGTCCGGTGTCCCCCACACACACTCAGTGCCCCCTCAGTAATGTCAGTAATGTCCTGTGACCCCACACACTCAGTGACCCCAGTAATGTCCTGTGTCCCCCACACACTCAGTTCCCCCAGTAATGTCCTGTGCCCCCCCACACACTCAGTTCCCCCAGTAATGTCCTGTGCCCCCCCCCCCACACACTCAGTGCCCAGAGTAATGTCCTGTCTCCCCCACACACACTCAGTGTCCCCAGTAATGTCCTGTGTCCCCCACACACTCAGTGCCCTGAGTAATGTCCTGTGTCCCCCACACACTCAGTGCCCCCCCAGTAATGTCCTGTCTCCCCGACACACTCAGTGCCCCCAGTAATGTCCTGACTCCCCCACACACTCAGTTCCCCCAGTAATGTCCTGTGCCCCCCACACACTCAGTGCCCCAGTAATGTCCTGTGCCCCCACACGTTCAGTGCCCCAGTAATGTCCTGTGCCCCCACACACAGTGCCCCCAGTAATGTCCTGTGTCCCCCGCACACACTCAGTGCCCCCTCAGTAATGTCCTGTGCCCCCCCACACACTCAGTGCCCCCTCAGTAATGTCCTGTGCCCCCCACACACTCAGTGCCCCCCTTAGTAATGTCCTGTGTCCCCAGCAGACACTCAGTACCCCCTCAGTAATGTCTTGTGCCCCCGGCAGACACTCAGTGCCCCCTCAATAATGTTCTGTGCCCCTGCAGACACTCAGTGCCCCACTTAGTAATGTCCTGTTCCCCCGGCAGACACTCAGTGCCCCCTCAGTAATTTCCTGTGCGACCTCACATACTCAGTGCCCCCAGTAATGTCCTGTGCCCCCTCACACACACTCAGCGCCCCCCTCAGTAATGTCCTATGTTCCCCACACACTCAGTTCCCCAGTAAGGTCCTGTGCCCCCACACACACACTCAGTGCCCCCAGTAATGTCCTGTGCCCCCCCACACACACTCAGTGCCCCCCTCAGTAAAGCCCTGTGTTCCCCACACACTCAGTTCCCCAGTAATGTCCTGTGCCCCCTCACACACTCAGCGACCCCCTTAGTGATGTCCTGTGTCCCCCACACACTCAGTGCCCCCAGTAATGTCCTGTGCCCCCACACACACACTCAGTGCCCCCAGTAATTTCCTGTGCCCCCACACACACACTCAGTGCCCCCAGTAATGTCCTGTGCCCCCACACACACACTCAGTTCCCCCAGTAATGCCCTGTGCTCCCTCACACACTCAGTGCCCCCTCAGTAATGTCCTGTGCCCCTACACACACACTCCATTCCCCCCCCTTTAGTAATATCCTGTGCCCCCGACACACACACAGTGCCCCCAGTAATATCCTGTGCCCCCACACACACACACTCAGTGCCCCCAGTAATGTCCTGTGCCCCCTCACACACTCAGTGCCCCCTCAGTAATGTCCTGTGCCCCTACACACACACTCCATTCCCCCCCTTTAGTAATGTCCTGTGCCCGTCACTAACTCTTCTCGGCAGAATCGATTCTTTCTAAGTGGTGCCCCTTCTCATCTACGCACTGTGCCCCTGGTGTTCCCCAGCGTTCCTCTCCCCCCGCTCTTTCCTTATCTCGCACTCTGCCTCTCACCCACTTTCTGCCCCTTCTCTTCCCCCGGCCAGGCTTTGTGTACCCCAGTATTACACAGTCTCCCGCTCACTCTCCTCTGCCTGATCCTGCGGGGGTCTCCCAGGGCTGTGCTGAGGGCCCACTCTCCACCCTCCAGCTGCTGAATTCCTTCCACTGATAAGCCAGGAATAGCAGCAGCCGCAGACCCTGATGGAGACTCTCCCTGTGTCCCAGCTGTCTCACTCTGTCTCCTGCTGTCTGCATGTGCAGCTGTCACTGCCACTCTAACTGGACGGTCTCCTGGAGCTGCCATGATGTGACAGACAGGACAACCTATCCAGAGAGTTCAGGAAAAAGTCTCCGAAAACTTCCGAGACGTCTTCTATACAGTTTATTGTGACTCTGCTAAAACCTTAGAGCAGACAGAATTCCCGCACAACCAGCTCGAGACACAATAATCTGTCTCCGCCTTATATACAGTACCCCAACAGGGTCCTGGGATATACGACCCACATCCGTCCTGACCCTGATATATAGTGTCCTGATACTCCTCAGACTCTGGGAATATACGACCCACATCCATCTCTACCCCCTGATATATAATGTCCTGATACTCCAGGAATATACGACCCACATCCGTCCTGACCCTGATATATAGTGTCCTGATACTCCTTAGGCTCCAGGGATATACGACCCACATCCGTCCTGACCCTGATATATAGTGTCCTGATACTCCTCAGGTTCCAGGAATATACGACCCCCATCCATCTCTACCCCCTGATATATAGTGTCCTGATACTCCTCAGGCTCCAGGGATATGCGACACACATCCGTCCTGACCCTGATATATAATGTCCTGATACTCCTCAGACTCTGGGAATATATGCCCCCCATCCATCTCTACCCCCTGATATATAGTGTCCTGATACTCCTAAGGTTCCAGGAATATACGACCCCCATCCATCTCTACCCCCTGATATATAGTGTCCTGATACTCCTCAGGCTCCAGGGATATGCGACACACATCCGTCCTGACCCTGATATATAATGTCCTGATACTCCTCAGACTCTGGGAATATACGACCCACATCCATCTCTACCCCCTGATCTATAGTGTCCTGATACTCCTCAGGCTCTGGGAATATATGACCCCCATCCATCTCTACCCCCTGATATATAGTGTCCTGATACTCCACAGGTTCCAGGAATATACGACCCCCATCCATCGCTACCCCCTGATATATAGTGTCCTGATACTCCTCAGGCTCCAGAGATATACGACCCCTATCCATCTCTACCCCCTGATATACAGTGTCCTAATACTCCTCAGACTCAGGGAATATACGACCCCCATCTATCCCTACCCACTGATATATAGTGTCCTGATACTCCTCAGGTTCCAGGGATATACGACCCACATCCATCTCTACCCCTTGATATATAGTGTCCTGATACTCCTCAGGCTCCAGGGATATACGACCCACATCCATCTCTACCCCCTGATATATAATGTCCTGATACTCCTCAGGTTCCAGGGATATACGACCCCCATCTATCTCTATCCCCTGATATATAATGTCCTGATACTCCTCAGACTCCAGGGATATACGACCCACATCCATCTCTACCCCCTGATATATAGTGTCCTGATACTCCTCAGACTCTGGGAATATACGACCCCCATCTATCTCTACCCCCTGATATATAATGTCCTGATACTCCTCAGACTCCAGGGATATACGACCCACATCCATCTCTACCCCCTGATATATAATGTCCTGATACTCCTCAGGCTCCAGGGATATACGACCCACATCCATCTCTACCCCCTGATATATAGTGTCCTGATACTCCTCAGACTCTGGGAATATAAGACCCCCATCTATCTCTACCCCCTGATATATAATGTCCTGATACTCCTCAGACTCTGGGAATATACGACTCACATCCATCTCTACCCCCTGATATATAGTGTCCTGATACTCCTCAGGTTCCAGGGATATAGAACCCACATCCATCTCTACCCCCTGATATATAGTGTCCTGATACTCCTCAGGCTCCAGGAATATACGACCCACATCCATCTCTACTCCCTGATATATAATGTCCTGATACTCCTCAGGTTCCAGGAATATACGACCCACATCCATCTCTACCCCCTGATATATAATGTCCTGATACTCCAGGAATATACGACCACCATCCATCTCTACCCCCTGATATATAATGTCCTGATACTCCAGGAATATATGACCCACATCCATCTCTACCCCCTGATATATAGTGTCCTGATACTCCTCAGGCTCCAGGAATATACGACCCACATCCATCTCTACTCCCTGATATATAATGTCCTGATACTCCTCAGGTTCCAGGGATATACGACCCACATCCATCTCTACCCCCTGATATATAGTGTCTTGATACTCCTCAGGCTCCAGGGATATACGACCCACATCCACCTCTACCCCCTGATATATAATGTCCTGATACTCCTCAGGTTCCAGGGATATACGACCCACATCCATCTCTACCCCCTGATATATAGTGTCTTGATACGCCTCAGGCTCCAGGGATATACGACCCACATTCATCTCTACCCCCTGATATATAGTGTCCTGATACGCCTCAGACTCCAGGGATATACAACCCACATCCATCTCTACCCCCTGATATATAGTGTCCTGATACTCCTCAGGTTCCAGGGATATAAGACCCACATCCATCTCTACCCCCTGATATATAGTGTCCTGATACTCCAGGAATATACGACCCACATCTATCTCTACCCCCTGATATATAGCGTCTTGATACTCCTTAGACTCCAGGGATATACGACCCACATCCATCTCTACCCCGTGATATATAGTGTCCTGATTCTCCTCAGGCTCCAGGGATATACGACCCACATCCATCGCTACCCCCTGATATATAGTGTCCTGATTCTCCTCAGGCTCCAGGGATATACGACCCACATCCATCTCTACCCCCTGATATATAGTGTCCTGATTCTCCTCAGGCTCCAGGGATATACGACCCCCATCCATCTCTACCCCCTGATATATAATGTCCTGATACTCGTCAGACTCCAGGGATATACGACCCCCATCCATCTCTACCCCCTGATATATAGTGTCCTGATACTCCAGGAATATATGACCCACATCCATCTCTACCCCCTGATATATAGTGTCCTGATACTCCTCAGACTCCAGGAATATACGACCCACATCCATCTCTACCCCCTGATATATAGTGTCCTGATACTCCAGGAATATACGACCCACATCCATCTCTACCCCCTGATATATAGTGTCCTGATACTCCTCAGCCTCCAGGAATATACCACCCACATCCATCTCTACCCCCTGATATATAGTGTCCTGATACTCCTCAGGCTCTGGGAATATACAACCCCCATCCATCTCTACCCCCTGATATATAGTGTCCTGATACTCCTCAGGCTCCAGGAATATACGACCCACATCCATCTCTACCCCCTGATATATAATGTCCTGATACTCCTCAGACTCTGGGAATATACGACCCCCATCTATCTCTACCCCCTGATATATAGTGTCCTGATACTCCAGGAATATACGACCCACATCCATCTCTACCCCCTGATATATAGTGTCCTGATACTCCAGGAATATACGACCCACATCCATCTCTACCCCCTGATATATAGTGTCCTGATACTCCTCAGGCTCCAGGAATATACGACCCACATCCATCTCTACCCCCTGATATATAGTGTCCTGATACTCCTCAGGCTTTGGGAATATACGACCCCCATCCATCTCTACCCCCTGATATATAGTGTCCTGATACTCCTCAGGCTCCAGGAATATACGACCCACATCCATCTGTACCCCCTGATAAATAATGTCCTGATACTCCTCAGACTCTGGGAATATACGACCCCCATCTATCTCTACCCCCTGATATATAATGTCCTGATACTCCAGGAATATACGACCACCATCCATCTCTACCCCCCGATATATAGTGTCCTGATACTCCAGGAATATACGACCCACATCCATCTCTACCCTGATATATAATGTCCTGATACTCCTCAGACTCTGGTAATATACGACCCCCATCCATCTCTACCCCCTGATATATAGTGTCCTGATACTCATGAGACTCCAGGAATATACGACCCCCATCCATCTCTACCCCCTGATATATAGTGTCCTGATACTCCTCAGGCTCCAGGAATATACGACCCACATCCATCTCTACCCCCTGATATATAGTGTCCTGATACTCCTCAGTCTCTGGGAATATACGACCCACATCCATCTCTACCCCCTGATATATAGTGTCCTGATACTCCAGGAATATACGACCCACATCCATCTCTACCCCCTGATATATAATGTCCTGATACTCCTCAGACTCTGGGAATATACGACCCCCATCTATCTCTACCCCCTGATATATAATGTCCTGATACTCCAGGAATATACGACCACCATCCATCTCTACCCCCTGATATATAGTGTCCTGATACTCCTCAGGCTCCAGGAATATACGACCCACATCCATCTCTACCCCCTGATATATAGTGTCCTGATACTCCTCAGGCTCTGGGAATATACGACCCCCATCTATCTCTACCCCCTGATATATAGTGTCCTGATACTCCTCAGGCTCCAGGAGTATACGACCCACATCCATCTCTACCCTGATAGATAATGTCCTGATACTCCTCAGAGTCTGGGAATATACGACCCCCATCCATCTCTACCCCCTGATATATAGTGTCCTGATACTCCTCAGGCTCCAGGAATATACGACCCACATCCATCTCTACCCCCTGATATATAGTGTCCTGATACTCCTCAGGCTCTGGGAATATACGACCCCCATCCATCTCTACCCCCTGATATATTGTGTCCTGATACTCCTCAGGCTCCAGGAATATACGACCCACATCCATCTCTACCCCCTGATATAAAATGTCCTGATACTCCTCAGACTCTGGGAATATACGACCCCCATCTATCTCTACCCCCTGATATATAATGTCCTGATACTCCAGGAATATACGACCACCATCCATCTCTACCCCCTGATATATAATGTCCTGATACTCCAGGAATATATGACCCACATCCATCTCTACCCCCTGATATATAGTGTCTTGATACGCCTCAGGCTCCAGGGATATACGACCCACATCCATCTCTACCCCCTGATATATAGTGTCCTGATACTCCTCAGACTCCAGGGATATACAACCCACATCCATCTCTAGCCCCTTATATATAGTGTCCTGATACTCCTCAGGTTCCAGGGATATACGATCCACATCCATCTCTACCCCCTGATATATAGTGTCCTGATACTCCAGGAATATACGACCCACATCTATCTCTACCCCCTGATATATAATGTCCTGATACTCCTTAGACTCCAGGGATATACGACCCACATCCATCTCTACCCCCTGATATATAGTGTCCTGATTCTCCTCAGGCTCCAGGGATATACGACCCACATCCATCTCTACCCCCTGATATATAGGGTCCTGATACACCTCAGGCTCCAGGGATATACGACCCACATCTATCTCTACTCCCTGATATATAATGTCCTGATACTCCTCAGGCTCCAGGGATATACGACCACCATCCATCTCTACCCCCTGACATATAGTGTCCTGATACTCCTCAGACTCCAGGGATATACGACCCACATCCATCTCTACCCCCTGATATATAGTGTCCTGATACTCCTCAGGCTCCAGGAATATAATACCCACATCTATCTCTACCCCGATATATAGTGTCCTGATACTCCTCAGACTCCAGGAATATACGACCCACATCTATCTCTACCCCCTGATATATAGTGTCCTGATACTCCTCAGGCTCCAGGGATATAATACCCACATCTATCTCTACCCCGATATATAGTGTCCTGATACTCCTCAGACTCCAGGGATATACGACCCACATCCATCTCTACCCCCTGATATATAGTGTCCTGATACTCCTCACACTCCAGGGATATACGACCCACATCTATCTCTATCCCCTGATATACAGTATAGTGTCCTCATACTCCAGGGATATACGACCCACATCCATCTCTACCCCCTGATATATAGTGTCCTGATACTCCTCAGACTCTGGGAATATACGACCCACATCCATCTCTACCCCCTGATATATAGTGTCCTGATACTCCTTAGACTCCAGGGATATACGACCCCCATCCATCTCTACCCCCTGATATATAGTGTCCTGATACTCCAGGAATATACGACCCACATCCATCTCTACCCCCTGATATATAATGTCCTGATACTCCTCAGACTCTGGGAATATACGACCCCCATCTATCTCTACCCCCTGATATATAATGTCCTGATACTCCTCAGGGACAAGAATCTCTCACATTGAGGAGAGCACCAGTGAAGGTGTGTAGAGTTTGAATTGCCTTTTGCCCTCTACTTAGCATCTACATATCACAAGGCATTATGGGAAAGGAGCTGGGAGCTCATACGCCCTCTGTTGGATGTAACAGATCCTCAATTTGCTTTTGACTCCCCGAGTCTTGAGACAGCAAATGGGATTTTAGCCAAGCCACCTGATACTCCTCAGACTCTGGGAATATACGACCCCCATCTATCTCTACCCCCTGATATATAGTGTCCTGATACTCCTCAGACTCCAGAGATATACGACCCACATCCATCTCTACCCCCTGATATATAGTGTCCTGATACTCCAGGAATATACGACCACCATCCATCTCTACCCCCTGATATATAATGTCCTGATACTCCTCAGACTCTGGGAATATACGACCCCCATCTATCTCTACCCCCTGATATATAATGTCCTGATACTCCAGGAATATACGACCACCATCCATCTCTACCCCCTGATATATAATGTCCTGATACTCCAGGAATATATGACCCACATCCATCTCTACCCCCTGATATATAGTGTCCTGATACTCCTCAGGCTCCAGGGACGTAAGACCCACATCCATCTCTACCCCCTGATATATAGTGTCCTGATACTCCTCAGGCTCCAGGAATATACGACCCACATCCATCTCTACTCCCTGATATATAATGTCCTGATACTCCTCAGGTTCCAGGGATATACGACCCACATCCATCTCTACCCCCTGATATATAGTGTCTTGATACTCCTCAGGCTCCAGGGATATACGACCCACATCCACCTCTACCCCCTGATATATAATGTCCTGATACTCCTCAGGTTCCAGGGATATACGACCCACATCCATCTCTACCCCCTGATATATAGTGTCTTGATACGCCTCAGGCTCCAGGGATATACGACCCACATCCATCTCTACCCCCTGATATATAGTGTCCTGATACTCCTCAGACTCCAGGGATATACAACCCACATCCATCTCTACCCCCTGATATATAGTGTCCTGATACTCCTCAGGTTCCAGGGATATAAGACCCACATCCATCTCTACCCCCTGATATATAGTGTCCTGATACTCCAGGAATATACGACCCACATCTATCTCTACCCCCTGATATATAGCGTCTTGATACTCCTTAGACTCCAGGGATATACGACCCCCATCCATCTCTACCCCGTGATATATAGTGTCCTGATTCTCCTCAGGCTCCAGGGATATACGACCCACATCCATCGCTACCCCCTGATATATAGTGTCCTGATTCTCCTCAGGCTCCAGGGATATACGACCCACATCCATCTCTACCCCCTGATATATAGTGTCCTGATTCTCCTCAGGCTCCAGAGATATACGACCCACATCCATCTCTACCCCCTGATATATAGTGTCCTGATACTCCAGGAATATACGACCCCCATCTATCTCTACCCCCTGATATATAGTGTCCTGATACTCCTCAGACTCCAGAGATATATGACCCACATCCATCTCTACCCCCTGATATATAGTGTCCTGATACTCCAGGAATATACGACCACCATCCATCTCTACCCCCTGATATATAATGTCCTGATACTCCTCAGACTCCAGGGATATACGACCCACATCCATCTCTACCCCCTGATATATAATGTCCTGATACTCCTCAGGCTCCAGGAATATACGACCCACATCCATCTCTACCCCCTGATTTATAGTGTCCTGATACTCCTCAGACTCCAGGGATATACGACCCACATCTATCTCTACCCCCTGATATATAGTGTCCTGATACTCCTCAGGTTCCAGGGATATACAACCCACATCCATCTCTACCCCCTGATATATAGTGTCCTGATACTCCTCAGACTCCAGGGATATACGACCCACATCCATCTCTACCCCCTGATATATAGTGTCCTGATACTCCTCAGACTCCAGAGATATACGACCCATATCCATCTCTACCCCCTGATATATAGTGTCCTGATACTCCAGGAATATACGACCCACATCCATCTCTACCCCCTGATATATAGTGTCCTGATACTCCTTAGGCTCCAGGGATATACGACTAACATCCATCTCTACCCCCTGATATATAGTGTCCTGATACTCCTCAGACTCCAGGGATATACGACTAACATCCTTCTCTACCCCCTGACATATAGTGTCCTGATACTCCAGGAATATACGATCCACATCCATCTCTACCCCCTGATATATAGTGTCCTGATACTCCTCAGACTCTAGGGATATAGAACCCACATCCATCTCTACCCCCTGATATATAATGTCCTGATACTCCAGGAATATACGACCACCATCCATCTCTACCCCCTGATATATAGTGTCCTGATACTCCTCAGACTCTAGGGATATAGAACCCACATCCATCTCTACCCCCTGATATATAATGTCCTGATACTCCAGGAATATACGACCACCATCCATCTCTACCCCCTGATATATAGTGTCCTGATACTCCTCAGACTCCAGGGATATATGACCCACATCCATCTCTACCCCCTGATATATAGTGTCCTGATACTCCTCAGACTCCAGGGATATACGACCCACATCCATCTCTACCCCCTGATATATAGTGTCCTGATACTCCTCAGACTCCAGAGATATACGACCCACATCCATCTCTACCCCCTGATATATAGTGTCCTGATACTCCAGGAATATACGACCACCATCCATCTCTACCCCCTGATATATAATGTCCTGATACTCCTCAGACTCCAGGGATATACGACCCACATCCATCTCTACCCCCTGATATATAATGTCCTGATACTCCTCAGGCTCCAGGAATATACGACCCACATCCATCTCTACCCCCTGATATATAGTGTCCTGATACTCCTCAGACTCCAGGGATATACGACCCACATCTATCTCTACCCCCTGGTATATAGTGTCCTGATACTCCTCAGACTCCAGGGATATACGACCCACATCCATCTCTACCCCCTGATATATAGTGTCCTGATACTCCTCAGACTCCAGAGATATACGACCCATATCCATCTCTACCCCCTGATATATAGTGTCCTGATACTCCAGGAATATACGACCCACATCCATCTCTACCCCCTGATATATAGTGTCCTGATACTCCTTAGGCTCCAGGGATATACGACTAACATCCATCTCTACCCCCTGATATATAGTGTCCTGATACTCCTCAGACTCCAGGGATATACGACTAACATCCTTCTCTACCCCCTGATATATAGTGTCCTGATACTCCTCAGACTCTAGGGATATAGAACCCACATCCATCTCTACCCCCTGATATATAATGTCCTGATACTCCAGGAATATACGACCACCATCCATCTCTACCCCCTGATATATAGTGTCCTGATACTCCTCAGACTCCAGGGATATATGACCCACATCCATCTCTACCCCCTGATATATAGTGTCCTGATACTCCTCAGACTCCAGGGATATACGACCCACATCCATCTCTACCCCCTGATATATAGTGTCCTGATACTCCTCAGACTCCAGAGATATACGACCCACATCCATCTCTACCCCCTGATATATAATGTCCTGATACTCCAGGAATATACGTCCCCCATCTATCTCTACCCCCTGATATATAATGTCCTGATACTCCTCAGGCTCCAGGGATATACAACCCACATCCATCTCTACCCCCTGATATATAGTGTCCTGATACTCCAGGAATATACGACCCACATCCATCTCAACCCCCTGATATATAGTGTCCTGATACTCCAGGAATATATGACCCACATCCATCTCTACCCCCTGATATATAGTGTCCTGATACTCCTCAGACTCCAGGGATATACAACCCACATCCATCTCTACCCCCTTATATATAGTGTCCTGATACTCCTCAGGTTCCAGGGATATACGATCCACATCCATCTCTACCCCCTGATATATAGTGTCCTGATACTCCAGGAATATACGACCCACATCTATCTCTACCCCCTGATATATAATGTCCTGATACTCCTTAGACTCCAGGGATATACGACCCACATCCATCTCTACCCCCTGATATATAGTGTCCTGATTCTCCTCAGGCTCCAGGGATATACGACCCACATCCATCTCTACCCCCTGATATATAGGGTCCTGATACACCTCAGGCTCCAGGGATATACGACCCACATCTATCTCTACTCCCTGATATATAATGTCCTGATACTCCTCAGGCTCCAGGGATATACGACCACCATCCATCTCTACCCCCTGACATATAGTGTCCTGATACTCCCTCAGACTCCAGGGATATACGACCCACATCCATCTCTACCCCCTGATATATAGTGTCCTGATACTCCTCAGGCTCCAGGAATATAATACCCACATCTATCTCTACCCCGATATATAGTGTCCTGATACTCCTCAGACTCCAGGAATATACGACCCACATCTATCTCTACCCCCTGATATATAGTGTCCTGATACTCCTCAGGCTCCAGGGATATAATACCCACATCTATCTCTACCCCGATATATAGTGTCCTGATACTCCTCAGACTCCAGGGATATACGACCCACATCCATCTCTACCCCCTGATATATTGTGTCCTGATACTCCTCACACTCCAGGGATATACGACCCACATCTATCTCTATCCCCTGATATACAGTATAGTGTCCTCATACTCCAGGGATATACGACCCACATCCATCTCTACCCCCTGATATATAGTGTCCTGATACTCCTCAGACTCTGGGAATATACGACCCACATCCATCTCTACCCCCTGATATATAGTGTCCTGATACTCCTTAGACTCCAGGGATATACGACCCCCATCCATCTCTACCCCCTGATATATAGTGTCCTGATACTCCAGGAATATACGACCCACATCCATCTCTACCCCCTGATATATAATGTCCTGATACTCCTCAGACTCTGGGAATATACGACCCCCATCTATCTCTACCCCCTGATATATAATGTCCTGATACTCCTCAGGGACAAGAATCTCTCACATTGAGGAGAGCACCAGTGAAGGTGTGTAGAGTTTGAATTGCCTTTTGCCCTCTACTTAGCATCTACATATCACAAGGCATTATGGGAAAGGAGCTGGGAGCTCATACGCCCTCTGTTGGATGTAACAGATCCTCAATTTGCTTTTGACTCCCCGAGTCTTGAGACAGCAAATGGGATTTTAGCCAAGCCACCTGATACTCCTCAGACTCTGGGAATATACGACCCCCATCTATCTCTACCCCCTGATATATAGTGTCCTGATACTCCTCAGACTCCAGAGATATACGACCCACATCCATCTCTACCCCCTGATATATAGTGTCCTGATACTCCAGGAATATACGACCACCATCCATCTCTACCCCCTGATATATAATGTCCTGATACTCCAGGAATATATGACCCACATCCATCTCTACCCCCTGATATATAGTGTCCTGATACTCCTCAGGCTCCAGGGACGTAAGACCCACATCCATCTCTACCCCCTGATATATAGTGTCCTGATACTCCTCAGGCTCCAGGAATATACGACCCACATCCATCTCTACTCCCTGATATATAATGTCCTGATACTCCTCAGGTTCCAGGGATATACGACCCACATCCATCTCTACCCCCTGATATATAGTGTCTTGATACTCCTCAGGCTCCAGGGATATACGACCCACATCCACCTCTACCCCCTGATATATAATGTCCTGATACTCCTCAGGTTCCAGGGATATACGACCCACATCCATCTCTACCCCCTGATATATAGTGTCTTGATACGCCTCAGGCTCCAGGGATATACGACCCACATCCATCTCTACCCCCTGATATATAGTGTCCTGATACTCCTCAGACTCCAGGGATATACAACCCACATCCATCTCTACCCCCTGATATATAGTGTCCTGATACTCCTCAGGTTCCAGGGCTATAAGACCCACATCCATCTCTACCCCCTGATATATAGTGTCCTGATACTCCAGGAATATACGACCCACATCTATCTCTACCCCCTGATATATAGCGTCTTGATACTCCTTAGACTCCAGGGATATACGACCCCCATCCATCTCTACCCCGTGATATATAGTGTCCTGATTCTCCTCAGGCTCCAGGGATATACGACCCACATCCATCGCTACCCCCTGATATATAGTGTCCTGATTCTCCTCAGGCTCCAGGGATATACGACCCACATCCATCTCTACCCCCTGATATATAGTGTCCTGATTCTCCTCAGGCTCCAGAGATATACGACCCACATCCATCTCTACCCCCTGATATATAGTGTCCTGATACTCCAGGAATATACGACCCCCATCTATCTCTACCCCCTGATATATAGTGTCCTGATACTCCTCAGACTCCAGAGATATATGACCCACATCCATCTCTACCCCCTGATATATAGTGTCCTGATACTCCAGGAATATACGACCACCATCCATCTCTACCCCCTGATATATAATGTCCTGATACTCCTCAGACTCCAGGGATATACGACCCACATCCATCTCTACCCCCTGATATATAATGTCCTGATACTCCTCAGGCTCCAGGAATATACGACCCACATCCATCTCTACCCCCTGATTTATAGTGTCCTGATACTCCTCAGACTCCAGGGATATACGACCCACATCTATCTCTACCCCCTGATATATAGTGTCCTGATACTCCTCAGGTTCCAGGGATATACAACCCACATCCATCTCTACCCCCTGATATATAGTGTCCTGATACTCCTCAGACTCCAGGGATATACGACCCACATCCATCTCTACCCCCTGATATATAGTGTCCTGATACTCCTCAGACTCCAGAGATATACGACCCATATCCATCTCTACCCCCTGATATATAGTGTCCTGATACTCCAGGAATATACGACCCACATCCATCTCTACCCCCTGATATATAGTGTCCTGATACTCCTTAGGCTCCAGGGATATACGACTAACATCCATCTCTACCCCCTGATATATAGTGTCCTGATACTCCTCAGACTCCAGGGATATACGACTAACATCCTTCTCTACCCCCTGACATATAGTGTCCTGATACTCCAGGAATATACGATCCACATCCATCTCTACCCCCTGATATATAGTGTCCTGATACTCCTCAGACTCTAGGGATATAGAACCCACATCCATCTCTACCCCCTGATATATAATGTCCTGATACTCCAGGAATATACGACCACCATCCATCTCTACCCCCTGATATATAGTGTCCTGATACTCCTCAGACTCTAGGGATATAGAACCCACATCCATCTCTACCCCCTGATATATAATGTCCTGATACTCCAGGAATATACGACCACCATCCATCTCTACCCCCTGATATATAGTGTCCTGATACTCCTCAGACTCCAGGGATATATGACCCACATCCATCTCTACCCCCTGATATATAGTGTCCTGATACTCCTCAGACTCCAGGGATATACGACCCACATCCATCTCTACCCCCTGATATATAGTGTCCTGATACTCCTCAGACTCCAGAGATATACGACCCACATCCATCTCTACCCCCTGATATATAGTGTCCTGATACTCCAGGAATATACGACCACCATCCATCTCTACCCCCTGATATATAATGTCCTGATACTCCTCAGACTCCAGGGATATACGACCCACATCCATCTCTACCCCCTGATATATAATGTCCTGATACTCCTCAGGCTCCAGGAATATACGACCCACATCCATCTCTACCCCCTGATATATAGTGTCCTGATACTCCTCAGACTCCAGGGATATACGACCCACATCTATCTCTACCCCCTGGTATATAGTGTCCTGATACTCCTCAGACTCCAGGGATATACGACCCACATCCATCTCTACCCCCTGATATATAGTGTCCTGATACTCCTCAGACTCCAGAGATATACGACCCATATCCATCTCTACCCCCTGATATATAGTGTCCTGATACTCCAGGAATATACGACCCACATCCATCTCTACCCCCTGATATATAGTGTCCTGATACTCCTTAGGCTTCAGGGATATACGACTAACATCCATCTCTACCCCCTGATATATAGTGTCCTGATACTCCTCAGACTCCAGGGATATACGACTAACATCCTTCTCTACCCCCTGATATATAGTGTCCTGATACTCCTCAGACTCTAGGGATATAGAACCCACATCCATCTCTACCCCCTGATATATAATGTCCTGATACTCCAGGAATATACGACCACCATCCATCTCTACCCCCTGATATATAGTGTCCTGATACTCCTCAGACTCCAGGGATATATGACCCACATCCATCTCTACCCCCTGATATATAGTGTCCTGATACTCCTCAGACTCCAGGGATATACGACCCACATCCATCTCTACCCCCTGATATATAGTGTCCTGATACTCCTCAGACTCCAGAGATATACGACCCACATCCATCTCTACCCCCTGATATATAATGTCCTGATACTCCAGGAATATACGTCCCCCATCTATCTCTACCCCCTGATATATAATGTCCTGATACTCCTCAGGCTCCAGGGATATACGACCCACATCCATCTCAACCCCCTGATATATAGTGTCCTGATACTCCAGGAATATATGACCCACATCCATCTCTACCCCCTGATATATAGTGTCCTGATACTCCTCAGACTCCAGGGATATACGACTAACATCCATCTCTACCCCCTGACATATAGTGTCCTGATACTCCAGGAATATACGACCCACATCCATCTCTACCCCCTGATATATAATGTCCTGATACTCCTCAGACTCCAGGGATATACGACCCCCATCCATCTCTACCCCCTGATATATAGTGTCCTGATACTCCAGGAATATACGACCACCATCCATCTCTACCCCCTGATATATAATGTCCTGATACTCCTCAAACTCCAGGGATATACTATGCACATTCTTCCACTGTGATAATTTATTTTAGGCTCCCAGTATATAAATATCCTGCTGTTATATACAGTTAGGTCCTGGACTATCTTCATGATTTCAGCTCTGCAGCCTCCACATTGGATGTGACATGACACAGCTGAGATATAATTGAAGTAAAGACTTTCAGGATTTGTACAAATATCCACTGACACGTTCAGGACTTACAACCATTTTCTTACAAATCCTCCTCATTTCTAGCTCTCAATGGACAAATTCTCCTAAATAAAATGACTATTTGTGATACTTTGTAGACAAAGACTTGCTGAAGTCTGGACCATGGACATCCCCAACACTTGGTGTCCTCCTGGGTGAGGCTGGGCCAGACCTTTACTGCAGTGTCTTGACTTGTGGCTTGTTTGTGGCTCTTAAGCACTGAGCGACGTGCTGGATCTGGAGATTGACTCGGACATAGTAGATAATTCCACGTCTTTGCCTTATAAACCTCCTGGGTTGCTTTCGCAGTATGTTCTGGGTCATTGTCAATCTGTCCCGTGGACTTGCTGCATTTGGCTGAGTCTGAGCAGAAAGTTTCTCCCTGTAAACTTCAGGATTCATCCGAAACCATCCCATCATCAGTAACCACTAGTGACCAGGAACATTGGATCCAGGCCTGCCCCGGCCATCACACTATCCCTGTACACTTCAGGATTCATCCGAAACCATCCCATCATCAGTAACCACTAGTGACCAGGACCATTGGATCCAGGCCTGCCCCGGCCATCACACTATCCCTGTAAACTTCAGGCTTCATCCGAAACCATCCCATCAGTAACCACCAGTGACCAGGACCATTGGATCCAGGCCTGCCCCGGCCACCACACTATCCCTGTACACTTCAGGATTCATCCGAAACCATCCCATCATCAGTAACCACTAGTGACCAGGACCATTGGATCCAGGCCTGCCCCGGCCATCACACTATCCCTGTACACTTCAGGATTCATCCGAAACCATCCCATCATCAGTAACCACTAGTGACCAGGACCATTGGATCCAGGCCTGCCCCGGCCACCACACTATCCCTGTACACTTCAGGATTCATCCGAAACCATCCCATCATCAGTAACCACTAGTGACCAGGACCATTGGATCCAGGCCTGCCCCGGCCACCACACTATCCCTGTACACTTCAGGATTCATCCGAAACCATCCCATCATCAGTAACCACTAGTGACCAGGACCATTGGATCCAGGCCTGCCCCGGCCATCACACTATCCCTGTACACTTCAGGATTCATCCGAAACCATCCCATCATCAGTAACCACCAGTGACCAGGACCATTGGATCCAGGCCTGCCCCGGCCACCACACTATCCCTGTACACTTCAGGATTCATCCGAAACCATCCCATCATCAGTAACCACTAGTGACCAGGAACATTGGATCCAGGCCTGCCCCGGCCACCACACTATCCCTGTACACTTCAGGATTCATCCGAAACCATCCCATCATCAGTAACCACTAGTGACCAGGACCATTGGATCCAGGCCTGCCCCGGCCATCACACTATCCCTGTACACTTCAGGATTCATCCGAAACCATCCCATCATCAGTAAGAATGTTCCAGACCTGGGCGGCTTCTTTACATGGTTTTTGGCCCTTCTATTTTTGAGGCTGATGAATGGTTTACACCTTGTGGTGACCCCTCTGTATTTGCTCTCATGAAGTCTTCCCTTTATGGTAGACTTAGATACTGTGATACACCTACTTCCTGCAGAGTGTTCTTCTCTTTATGGTAGACTTAGATACTGTGATACACCTACTTCCTGCAGTGTTGTTCTCTTTATGGTAGGCTTAGATACTGTGATACATCTACTTCCTGCAGTGTTCTACTCTTTATGGTAGACTTAGATACTGTGATACGCCTACTTCCTGCAGTGTTCTTCTCTTTATGGTAGGCTTAGATACTGTGATACACCTACTTCCTGCAGAGTGTTCTTCTCTTTATGGTAGGCTTAGATACTTTGATACACCTACTTCCTGCAGAGTGCTCTTCTCTTTATGGTAGGCTTAGATACTGTGATACGCCTACTTCCCACAGAGTGTTCTTCTCTTTATGGTAGACTTAGATACTGTGATACACCTACTTCCTGCAGTGTTGTTCTCTTTATGGTAGGCTTAGATACTGTGATACACCTACTTCCCGCAGAGTGCTCTTCTCTTTATGGTAGGCTTAGATACTGTGATACATCTACTTCCTGCAGAGAGTTCAACTCTTTATGGTAGACTTAGATACTGTGATACGCCTACTTCCTGCAGTGTTCTTCTCTTTATGGTAGGCTTAGATACTGTGATACACCTACTTCCTGCAGTGTTCTTCTCTTTATGGTAGGCTTAGATACTGTGATACACCTACTTCCTGCAGTGTTCTTCTCTTTATGGTAGGCTTAGATACTGTGATACACCTACTTCCCGCAGAGTGTTCTTCTCTTTATGGTAGGCTTAGATACTGTGATACACCTACTTCCTGCAGTGTTCTTCTCTTTATGGTAGGCTTAGATACTGTGATACACCTACTTCCTGCAGTGTTCTTCTCTTTATGGTAGGCTTAGATACTGTGATACACCTACTTCCTGCAGAGTGTTCTTCTCTTTATGGTAGGCTTAGATACTGTGATACACCTACTTCCTGCAGAGTAATCTTCTCTTTATGGTAGGCTTAGATACTGTGATACACCTACTTCCTGCAGTGTTCTTCTCTTTATGGTAGGCTTAGATACTGTGATACACCTACTTCCTGCAGAGTGTTCTTCTCTTTATGGTAGGCTTAGATACTGTGATACACCTACTTCCTGCAGTGTTCTTCTCTTTATGGTAGGCTTAGATACTGTGATACGCCTACTTCCCACAGAGTGTTCTTCTCTTTATGGTAGACTTAGATACTGTGATACACCTACTTCCTGCAGTGTTGTTCTCTTTATGGTAGGCTTAGATACTGTGATACACCTACTTCCTGCAGTGTTCTACTCTTTATGGTAGACTTAGATACTGTGATACGCCTACTTCCTGCAGTGTTCTTCTCTTTATGGTAGGCTTAGATACTGTGATACACCTACTTCCTGCAGAGTGTTCTTCTCTTTATGGTAGGCTTAGATACTGTGATACACCTACTTCCTGCAGAGTGCTCTTCTCTTTATGGTAGACTTAGATACTGTGATACATCTACTTCCTGCAGAGTGTTCTTCTCTTTATGGTAGACTTAGATACTGTGATACACCTACTTCCCGCAGAGTGCTCTTCTCTTTATGGTAGGCTTAGATACTGTGATACATCTACTTCCTGCAGAGAGTTCAACTCTTTATGGTAGACTTAGATACTGTGATACGCCTACTTCCTGCAGTGTTCTTCTCTTTATGGTAGGCTTAGATACTGTGATACACCTACTTCCTGCAGTGTTCTTCTCTTTATGGTAGGCTTAGATACTGTGATACACCTACTTCCTGCAGTGTTCTTCTCTTTATGGTAGGCTTAGATACTGTGATACACCTACTTCCTGCAGTGTTCTTCTCTTTATGGTAGGCTTAAATACTGTGATACACCTACTTCCCGCAGAGTGTTCTTCTCTTTATGGTAGGCTTAGATACTGTGATACACCTACTTCCTGCAGTGTTCTTCTCTTTATGGTAGGCTTAGATACTGTGATACACCTACTTCCCGCAGAGTGTTCTTCTCTTTATGGTAGGCTTAGATACTGTGATACACCTACTTCCTGCAGTGTTCTTCTCTTTATGGTAGGCTTAGATACTGTGATACACCTACTTCCCGCAGAGTGCTCTTCTCTTTATGGTAGGCTTAGATACTGTGATACACCTACTTCCTGCAGTGTTCTTCTCTTTATGGTAGGCTTAGATACTGTGATACACCTACTTCCCGCAGAGTGTTCTTCTCTTTATGGTAGGCTTAGATACTGTGATACACCTACTTCCTGCAGTGCTCTACTCTTTATGGTAGGCTTAGATACTGTGATACACCTACTTCCTGCAGTGTTGTTCACTTGGGTGGATGTTGTGAAGGGTTTATCTTCACCATGGAGAGGATTCTGTGATCTTCCACCACTCTTGTCTTCCGTGGACATCCAGACATCTTTGAGTTCCCGATCTCACCGGTGCTCTTTGTTTCACCATACTATTGCTTTGGGCCTGAGCAGCCCTATATACAGTGCTAACCACTAAGTAGCCCAATATACATTGCTAACCACTAAGTCACCGAGCTGCCCCATATACAGTGTTAACCAATAAGCAGCCCTATATACAGTGCCAAACACTAAGCAGCCCGATATATAGTGCTAGCCACTAAGCCACCAAGCAGCCCTATATACACTGCTAACCACTAAGCAGTCCTATATACAGTGCTAACCACTAAGCCACCGAGCAGCCCTATATACAGTGCTAACCACTAAGCAGTCCTATATACAGTGCTAACCACTAAGCCACTGAGCAGCCCTATATACAGTGCTAACCACTGAGCAGCCCTATATACAGTGCTAACCACTGAGCAGCCCTATATACAGTGCTAACCACTAAGCCACTGAGCAGCCCTATATACAGTGCTAACCACTGAGCAGCCCTATATACAGTGCTAACCACTGAGCAGCCCTATATACAGTGCTAACCACTAAGCCACTGAGCAGCCCTATATACAGTGCTAACCACTGAGCAGCCCTATATACACTGCTAACCACTAAGCAGTCCTATATACAGTGCTAACCACTAAGCCACTGAGTAGCCCTATATACAGTGCTAACCACTGAGCAGCCCTATATACACTGCTAACCACTAAGCAGTCCTATATACAGTGCTAACCATTAAGCCACTGAGCAGCCCTATATACAGTGCTAACCACTGAGCAGCCCTATATACAGTGCTAACCACTAAGCAGTCCTATATACAGTGCTAACCATTAAGCCACTGAGCAGCCCTATATACAGTGCTAACCACTGAGCAGCCCTATATACAGTGCTAACCACTAAGCCACCGAGCAGCCCTATATACACTGCTAACCACTAAGCAGTCCTATATACAGTGCTAACCACTAAGCCACTGAGCAGTCCTATATACACTGCTAACCACTAAGCAGTCCTATATACAATGCTAGCCACTAAGCCACCGAGCAGCCCTATATACAGTGCGAGCCACTAAGCCACCGAGCAGCCCTATATATAGTGTTAGCCACTAAACCACCGAGCAGCCCTATATACAGTGCTAGCCACTAAGCCACCGAGCAGTCCTATATACAGTGCTAGCCACTAAACCACCGAGCAGCCATATATACAGTGCTAACCACCGAGCAAGCAAGCAGCCCTATATACAGTGCTAGCCACTAAGCCACCGAGCAGTCCTATATACAGTGCTAGCCACTAAACCACCGAGCAGCCATATATACAGTGCTAACCACCGAGCAAGCAAGCAGCCCTATATACAGTGCGAGCCACTAAACCACCGAGCAGTCCTATATACAGTGCTAGCCACCAAACCACCGAGCAGTCCTATATACAGTGCTAGCCACTAAACCAACGAGCAGTCCTATATACAGTGCTAGCCACCAAACCACCGAGCAGTCCTATATACAGTGCTAGCCACTAAGCCACCGAGCAGTCCTATATACAGTGCTAGCCACCAAACCACCGAGCAGTCCTATATACAGTGCTAACCACTAAGCAGTCCTATATACAGTGCTAACCACTAAGCCACTGAGCAGTCCTATATACACTGCTAACCACTGAGCAGCCCTATATACAATGCTAGCCACTAAGCCACCGAGCAGCCCTATATACAGTGCGAGCCACTAAGCAGCCCTATATATAGTGTTAGCCACTAAACCACCGAGCAGCCCTATATACAGTGCTAGCCACTAAGCCACCGAGCAGTCCTATATACAGTGCTAGCCACTAAACCACCGAGCAGCCATATATACAGTGCTAGCCACTGAGCAAGCAAGCAGCCCTATATACAGTGCGAGCCACTAAACCACCGAGCAGTCCTATATACAGTGCTAGCCACCAAACCACCGAGCAGTCCTATATACAGTGCTAGCCACTAAACCAACGAGCAGTCCTATATACAGTGCTAGCCACCAAACCACCGAGCAGTCCTATATACAGTGCTAGCCACTAAGCCACCGAGCAGTCCTATATACAGTGCGAGCCACTAAACCACCGAGCAGTCCTATATACAGTGCTAGCCACCAAACCACCGAGCAGTCCTATATACAGTGCTAGCCACTAAGCCACCGAGCAGCCCTATATACAGTGCTAGCCACTAAACCCCCGAGCAGCCATATATACAGTGCTAGCCACTGAGCCACCGAGCAGCCCTATATACAGTGCTAGCCACTGAGCCACCGAGCAGCCCTATATACAGTGCTAACCACCGAGCAGCCCTATATACAGTGCTAACCACCGAGCAGCCCTATATACAGTGCTAGCCACTGAGCCACCGAGCAGCCCTATATACAGTGCTAGTCACTAAACCACCGAGCAGCCCTATATACAATGATAGCCACTAAACCACCGAGCGGTCCTATATACAGTGCTAACCACTGAGCAGCCATATATACAGTGCTAACCACCGAGCAGCCATATATACAGTGCTAGCCACCAAACCACCGAGCAGTCCTATATACAGTGCTAGCCACTAAGCCACCGAGCAGCCCTATATACACTGCTAACCACTAAGCAGTCCTATATACAGTGCTAACCACTAAGCCACTGAGCAGTCCTATATACAGTGCTAACCACTGAGCAGCCCTATATACAGTGCTAGCCACTAAGCCACCGAGCAGCCCTATATACAGTGCTAACCACTAAGCCACTGAGCAGTCCTATATACAGTGCTAACCACTAAGCAGTCCTATATACAGTGCTAACCACCGAGCAGCCCTATATACAGTGCTAACCACCGAGCAGCCCTATATACAGTGCTAGCCACTGAGCCACCGAGCAGCCCTATATACAGTGCTAGTCACTAAACCACCGAGCAGCCCTATATACAATGCTAGCCACTAAACCCCCGAGCAGCCATATATACAGTGCTAGCCACTGAGCCACCGAGCAGTCCTATATACAATGCTAGCCACTAAACCACCGAGCGGTCCTATATACAGTGCTAACCACTGAGCAGCCATATATACAGTGCTAACCACCGAGCAGCCATATATACAGTGCTAGCCACCAAACCACCGAGCAGTCCTATATACAGTGCTAGCCACTAAGCCACCGAGCAGCCCTATATACACTGCTAACCACTAAGCAGTCCTATATACAGTGCTAACCACTAAGCCACTGAGCAGTCCTATATACAGTGCTAACCACTGAGCAGCCCTATATACAGTGCTAGCCACTGAGCCACCGAGCAGCCCTATATACAGTGCTAACCACTAAGCCACTGAGCAGTCCTATATACAGTGCTAACCACTAAGCAGTCCTATATACAGTGCTAACCACCGAGCAGCCCTATATACAGTGCTAACCACCGAGCAGCCCTATATACAGTGCTAGCCACTGAGCCACCGAGCAGCCCTATATACAGTGCTAGTCACTAAACCACCGAGCAGCCCTATATACAGTGCTAGCCACTAAACCACCGAGCGGTCCTATATACAGTGCTAGCCACTGAGCAGCCATATATACAGTGCTAACCACCGAGCAGCCATATATACAGTGCTAGCCACCAAACCACCGAGCAGTCCTATATACAGTGCTAGCCACTAAGCCACCGAGCAGTCCTATATACAGTGCTAGCCACTAAGCAGTCCTATATACAGTGCTAACCACTAAGCCACTGAGCAGTCCTATATACAGTGCTAACCACTGAGCAGCCCTATATACAGTGCTAGCCACTGAGCCACCGAGCAGCCCTATATACAGTGCTAACCACTAAACCACCGAGCAGTCCTATATACAATGCTAGCCACTAAACCACCGAGTGGTCCTATATACAGTGTTAACCACTGAACAGCCATATATACAGTGCTAACCACTGAGCAGCCCTATATACAGTGCTAGCCACTAAACCCCCGAGCAGCCATATATACAGTGCTAGCCACTGAGCCACCGAGCAGCCCTATATACAATGCTAGCCACTAAACCACCGAGCGGTCCTATATACAGTGCTAACCACTGAGCAGCCATATATACAGTGCTAGCCACTAAACCACCGAGAAGCCCTGTATATAATAAAATCCCACTATATACCTGACTACTAATATGCCCTATCTTTATACCTCCCGGTATGCTTCTGGATACTTTTAGGTTCTGGTTCATACAATTCTGATACTTCAATGGTTTGCGCTATATATTATGTCTATCTTCCCAACCTCTCACTATATAGTGCCAGCCATCAGTATATACAGGGCAGCAGCGCAACCGCTAGGTGGTGAAGGCTCATTTCATAGGGCAGTCTTATAACTACTATAAATTAAAACCAACCAGTATTATTTACCAGAAGACGGTAGTATTATTGCATGGCAGGATTATACGCAGTAAGTAATATGTAGTATTATTGTATGGCGGGATTATATGAGGTAACTATTATGTAATATTATTGTATGGCGGGATTATATGGTGTAAGTATTATGTAATATTATTGTATGGCGGGATTATATGAAGTAACTATTATGTAATATTATTGTAGAGGCGGGATTATATGGAGCAAGTATTGTGTAGTATTATTGTATGGCAGGATTATATGGAGTAAGTATTATGTAATATTATCATATGGCGGGATTATATGGAGTAAGTATTATGTAATATTATTGTATGGCGGGATTATATGAATTAACTATTATGTAATATTATTGTAGAGGCAGGATTATATGGAGTAATCCACCACATCGCCACCACATCGCCACCACATGACCACTACATTACAACTACTTCACCAGTACATGACCACTACATCGCCAGTACATGACCACTACATCGCCATAACTCAGGATCTTGTAGCCCCCTGTACAGTAATATCCGGACCTCCCTCAGTGCCCCCCCATGACTCAGGATCTTGTATCCCCCCCTGTACAGTAACATCCGGACCTCTCTCAGTGCCCCCCCATGACTCAGGATCTTGTAGCCCCCCTGTACAGTAATATCCGGACCTCCCTCAGTGCCCTCCCATGACTCAGGATCTTGTAGCCCCCTGTACAGTAATATCCGGACCTCCCTCAGTGCCCCCCCATGACTCAGGATCTTGTAGCCCCCTGTACAGTAATATCCGGACCTCCCTCAGTGCCCCCCCATGACTCAGGATCTTGTAGCCCCCCTGTACAGTAACATCCGAACCTCCCTCAGTGCCCCCCCATGACTCAGGATCTTGTAGCCCCCCCTGTACAGTAATATCCGGACCTCCCTCAGTGCCCCCACATGACTCAGGATCTTGTAGCCCCCTGTACAGTAACATCTGGACCTCCCTCAGTGCCCCCCCATGACTCAGGATCTTGTAGCCCCCCCTGTACAGTAACATTCGGACCTCCCTCAGTGCCCCCCATGACTCAGGATCTTGTATCCCCCCCTGTACAGTAACATCCGGACCTCCCTCAGTGCCCCCCCATGACTCAGGATCTTGTAGCCCCCTGTACAGTAATATCCGGACCTCCCTCAGTGCCCCCCATGACTCAGGATCTTGTAGCCCCCCCTGTACAGTAACTTCCGGACCTCCCTCAGTGCCCCCCCATGACTCAGGATCTTGTAGCCCCCCCTGTACAGTAACATCCGGACCTCCCTCAGTGACCCCCATGACTCAGGATCTTGTAGCCCCCTGTACAGTAATATCCGGACCTCCCTCAGTGCCCCCCATGACTCAGGATCTTGTAGCCCCCCCTGTACAGTAACATTCGGACCTCCCTCAGTGCCCCCCCATGACTCAGGATCTTGTAGCCCCCTGTACAGTAATATCCGGACCTCCCTCAGTGCCCCCCCATGACTCAGGATCTTGTAGCCCCCTGTACAGTAACATCCGGACCTCCCTCAGTGCCCCCCATGACTCAGGATCTTGTAGCCCCCTTGTACAGTAATATCCGGACCTCCCTCAGTGCCCCCCATGACTCAGGATCTTGTAGCCCCCCTGTACAGTAACATCCGGACCTCCCTCAGTGCCCCCCCATGACTCAGGATCTTGTATCCCCCCTGTACAGTAACATCCGGACCTCCCTCAGTGCCCCCCCATGACTCAGGATCTTGTAGCCCCCTGTACAGTAATATCCGGACCTCCCTCAGTGCCCCCCCATGACTCAGGATCTTTTAGCCCCCTGTACAGTAATATCCGGACCTCCCTCAGTGCCCCCCATGACTCAGGATCTTGTAGCCCCCCCTGTACAGTAACATCCGGACCTCCCTCAGTGCCCCCCCATGACTCAGGATCTTGTAGCCCCCCCTGTACAGTAACATCCGGACCTCCCTCAGTGCCCCCCCATGACTCAGGATCTTGTAGCCCCCTGTACAGTAATATCCGGACCTCCCTCAGTGCCCCCCATGACTCAGGATCTTGTAGCCCCCCCTGTACAGTAACATTCGGACCTCCCTCAGTGCCCCCCCATGACTCAGGATCTTGTAGCCCCCTGTACAGTAATATCCAGACCTCCCTCAGTGCCCCCCCATGACTCAGGATCTTGTAGCCCCCCCTGTACAGTAATATCCGGACCTCCCTCAGTGCCCCCACATGACTCAGGATCTTGTAGCCCCCCCTGTACAGTAACATCCGGACCTCCCTCAGTGCCCCCCCATGACTGAGGATCTTGTAGCCCCCCCTGTACAGTAATATCCGGACCTCCCTCAGTGCCCCCCCATGACTCAGGATCTTGTAGCCCCCCCTGTACAGTAATATCCGGACCTCCCTCAGTGCCCCCCCATGACTCAGGATCTTGTAGCCCCCTGTACAGTAACATCCGGACCTCCCTCAGTGCCCCCCCATGACTCAGGATCTTGTAGCCCCCCCTGTACAGTAATATCCGGACCTCCCTCAGTGCCCCCACATGACTCAGGATCTTGTAGCCCCCTGTACAGTAACATCCGGACCTCCCTCAGTGCCCCCCCATGACTCAGGATCTTGTATCCCCCCCTGTACAGTAACATCCGGACCTCCCTCAGTGCCCCCCCATGACTCAGGATCTTGTAGCCCCCTGTACAGTAATATCCGGACCTCCCTCAGTGCCCCCCCATGACTCAGGATCTTGTAGCCCCCTGTACAGTAACATCCGGACCTCCCTCAGTGCCCCCCATGACTCAGGATCTTGTAGCCCCCCTGTACAGTAACATCCGGACCTCCCTCAGTGCCCCCCCATGACTCAGGATCTTGTAGCCCCCTGTACAGTAATATCCGGACCTCCCTCAGTGCCCCCCCATGACTCAGGATCTTGTAGCCCCCTGTACAGTAACATCCGGACCTCCCTCAGTGCCCCCCCATGACTCAGGATCTTGTAGCCCCCCCTGTACAGTAATATCCGGACCTCCCTCAGTGCCCCCCCATGACTCAGGATCTTGTAGCCCCCCCCTGTACAGTAATATCCGGACCTCCCTCAGTGCCCCCCCATGACTGAGGATCTTGTAGCCCCCTGTACAGTAATATCCGGACCTCCCTCAGTGCCCCCCCATGACTGAGGATCTTGTAGCCTCCCCTGTACAGTAATATCCGGACCTCCCTCAGTGCCCCCCCATGACTGAGGATCTTGTAGCCCCCCCCTGTACAGTAATATCCGGACCTCCCTCAGTGCCCCCCCATGACTCAGGATCTTGTAGCCCCCCTGTACAGTCAGGGCTGGTTTTAGACAAAGTGGGGTCCTGGGCAAAATTAAAAGCAGGGCCCCAAATGCTGACATGCAAACACCACCATTGTCTTGCAGGGGCAGCCCCTATAATAACGCCTCCTTTCTGCCAACAAAAAAGTAATAACAAGCCCCATTTACCACACACAATTCAAGTGAGCACTTTTGTACTGCCTAATAGATTTTTGCACCCAGTCATTATTATAGCACCTCCTTATAGTCCCTGCTTATAAATAATATTACACCTTTATCAGTAATAGCGCCCTTATAAATGATAAATAGTGCCCTGTATCAGTAATACCCCCCTTATCAGTAACAGTCACCCCGTAAAAATAACACTGCACTCTTATTAATAATAGCCCTATCATAAATAATAGTCCCCATTATCACTAATAGCCCCCTTTATACATAAGCCCACTTAACAATTATACCCTCTTATAAACAGTTTCCCTCTTATAAATAAAAGCTCCCCCTTATAATGGATACCTTATATATATAACAGTTCCCCCCTTATAAATAATAGCCTGTCTTAACCCACCCTTATATATAATAGTTCCTCCCTTATAAATAAGAGCCCCCTTATATATAATAGTTCTCCATTATACAGTGTCGGACTGAAGGGCCTTAGGTCCACCAGAGGATCTTGTTCTGGGGCCCCACCCAACAGCTTCCTGCTAATAGCCTACACCGCGGCTCCTTCACTGGAGTCTTACATATGTGCTGACTATCCGGTGTTACTGAGTATGTTCCCAGTATAGTCAGCCCCTATAGTACTGTGCAGGCCCCAATAACTCCATGGCCAGTTCATGCACAGTACTGTATGGGGAATGACATGACCATGGGGCACTACACGTATGTGCAGGATTATAGTGAGGGAACTGTTATGCAGATATAGCACACAGGGCTGCCAGTAGGAATTTTGAGGCCCCCCTCCCCCCACAACATAATGCTCCACAAGGCATATAATACTCCACGGTATAAAATGCTCCCCTGAGCCTTCCACATTTTCCCCACATGGTATATAATGCTCCACAGTGGACCCACACAGTATAAAATGCTCCCCTGAGTCCCCCATAGTGGCCCCACATGGTATATAAGGCTCCACACAGTATACTACCTCTTAGTGGCCCCAGACAGTACAATATGCTCCCCAGCAGCCCCACACAATATAATATGCTCCGTACAGTATAATATGCATTCCACAGTGCCCCCCCAGTATAATGTTCCACAGTGGCCTAACACAGTATAACATGTTCCACAATAGCCTCCACACAGTATAATATACTTCCCAGAGGGGTTCCCCCAGTATAATGCTCCACAGTGGTCCCCCACAGTATAATATGCTCCCCACAGTCCCCCCCAGTATAATGCTCTACAATGGCCGCACAGAGTATAATATGCTCCCGAGAAGCCCCACACAATATAATACACGCCACAGTGGCCCAACACAGTACTGTATAACAGGCTCCTCACACTGCCCCTTCCCCGCCAGTATAAAGCTCCACAGTGGCCCATAGTATAATATGCTTCCCAGAGGGCCCCCCCTAGTATAATGCTCCACAGTGCACCCCCTTGGATTTTGCTACACAGTGGCCCCATGCAATATATTATGCTCCCCAGAGTGTCTCCCAGTATAATGCTCCACGGTAGGCCCCATGCAGTATAATATACTCCCCAGAGGGCCCCCTAGTATAATGCTCCTTAGTTCCCCTCCGAATAATGCCCCAGTGGCGCCACACAATATAATATGCTCTGCAGATGGCCCCCCCAGAATAATGTTCCACAGTGACCCCACACAGTATAACATGCTCCAGAATGGCCTCCATACGACATAATATACTGCTCAGAGAGGTTTCCCCAGTATATTGCTCCACAGTGGCCCAAAACTGTATAATAAGTTCTCCAGAGGGCCCCCCCCCATTATAATTCTCCAAAGTGGCCCCAGAGAATATAACATGCTCTCCAGAGCCCCCCCCCCACATTATAATGCTCCACAGAGGCCCCATACAGTATAATATGCTATCCATATGGTACATCAGTATATCATACTGTACATATAATACATCACTATATAATACATGATTATATGATACAAATACATCAGTATATAATACATCACTATATAATACATCAGTATATGATACATATACAGTCATATGAAAAAGTTTGGGCACCCCTATTAATCTTAATCATTTTTAGTTCTAAATATTTGGGTGTTTGCAACAGCCATTTCAATTTGATATATCTAATAACTGATGGACACAGTAATATTTCAGGATTGAAATGAGGTTTATTGTACTAACAGAAAATGTGCAATATGCATTAAACCAAAATTTGACCGGTGCAAAAATTTGGGTACCCTTATCATTTTATTGATTTGAATACTCCTAACTACTTTTTACTGACTTACTGAAGCACAAAATTGGTTTTGTAACCTAACTGAGCTTTGAACTTCATAGCCAGGTGTATCCAATCATGAGAAAAGGTATTTAAGGTGGCCAATTGCAAGTTGTTCTCCTATTTGAATCTCCTCTGAAGAGTGGCATCATGGGCTCCTCAAAACAACTCTCAAATGATCTGAAAACAAAGATTGTTCAACATAGTTGTTCAGGGGAAGGATACAAAAAGTTGTCTCAGAGATTTAACCTGTCAGTTTCCACTGTGAGGAACATAGTAAGGAAATGGAAGACCACAGGGACAGTTCTTGTTAAGCCCAGAAGTGGCAGGCCAAGAAAAATATCAGAAAGGCAGAGAAGAAGAATGGTGAGAACAGTCAAGGACAATCCACAGACCACCTCCAAAGAGCTGCAGCATCATCTTGCTGCAGATGGTGTCACTGTGCATCGGTCAACAATACAGCACACTTTGCACAAGGAGAAGCTGTATGGGAGAGTGATGCGAAAGAAGCCGTTTCTGAAAGCACGCCACAAACAGAGTCGCCTGAGGTATGCAAAAGCACATTTGGACAAGCCAGCTTCATTTTGGAAGAAGGTCCTGTGGACTGATGAAACAAAGATTGAGTTGTTTGGTCATACAAAAAGGCGTTATGCATGGCGTCCAAAAAACACAGCATTCCAAGAAAAACACTTGCTACCCACTGTAAAATTTGGTGGAGGTTCCATCATGCTTTGGGGCTGTGTGGCCAATGCCGGCACCGGGAATCTTGTTAAAGTTGAGGGTCGCATGGATTCAACTCAGTATCAGCAGATTCTTGAGAATAATGTACAAGAATCAGTGACCAATTTGAAGTTACCCTGGGGATGGATATTTCAGCAAGACAATGATCCAAAACACAGCTCCAAATCTACTCAGGCATTCATGCAGAGGAACAATTACAATGTTCTGGAATGGCCATCCCAGTCCCCAGACCTGAATATCATTGAACATCTGTGGGATCATTTGAAGCGGGCTGTCCATGCTCGGCGACCATCAAACTTAACTGAACTGGAATTGTTTTGTAAAGAGGAATGGTCAAAAATACCTTCATCCAGGATCCAGGAACTGATTAAAAGCTACAGGAAGCGACTAGAGGCAAAAGGAGGATCTACTAAATATTAATGTCACTTTTCTGTTGAGGTGCCCATACTTTTGCACCGGTCAAATTTTGGTTTAATGCATATTGCACATTTTCTGTTAGTACAATAAACCTCATTTCAATCCTGAAATATTACTGTGTCCATCAGTTATTAGATATATCAAATTGAAATGGCTGTTGCAAACACCCAAATATTTAGAACTAAAAATGATTAAGATTAATAGGGGTGTCCAAACTTTTTCATATGACTGTAATACACCAGTATATGGTACATCAGTATATGATACATATAATACATCACTATACAATACATCAGTATATGATACATGTAATACATCATTATATGATACAAATACATCACTATATAATACATATAATACATCACTATATAATACATCATTATAGGATACAAATACATCAGTATATAATACATCACTATATAATACATCAGTATATGATACATTAGTATATAATACATCTAATACATCAGTATATAATACATCAGTATATAATACATATAATACATCACTATATAATACATCATTATAGGATACAAATACATCAGTATATAATACATCACTATATAATACATCACTATATAATACATCACTATATATGATACATTAGTATATAATACATCTAATACATAAGTATATAATACATCAGGATATGATACATATAATACATCACTATACAATACATCAGTATATGATACATGTAATACATCATTATATGATATAAATACATATATAATACATATAATACATCACTATATAATACATCATTATATGATACAAATACATCAGTATATAATACATCACTATATAATACATCAGTATATGATACATCAGTATATGATACATATAACACATAAGTATATAATACATTAGTATATGATACATATAATACACCAGTATATGGTACATCAGTATATGATACATATAATACATCAATATACAATATATCAGTATATGATACATGTAATACATCATTATATGATATAAATACATATATAATACATATAATACATCACTATATAATACAACATTATATGATACAAATACATCAGTATATAATACATAACTATATAATACATCAGTATATGATACATATAACACATAAGTATATAATACATTAGTATATGATACATATAATACATCAGTATATGATACATCAGTATATAATATATCTAATACATCAGTATATAACACATCAGTATATGATACATCAGTATATGATACATATAACACATCAGTATATGATACATCAGTATATGATACATATAATACATCAGTATGTGATACATATAATACATCAGTATATGATACATATAATACATCAGTATATGATACATATAATACATCAGTATATGATACATATAATATCTCTCTGCCTGTTAAATCCCCCCCCCCCACCTCTGCTACGTCCTATCTGTCTGTCTGCTATTAATGTAATGCCTCTCACCTTGGAACATTCCTGTACATGTTGTATTTGTATTTGTATCTGCTTATCTTATCTTTGCTGCTGTAACACACTGAATTTCCCCATTGTGGGACTATTAAAGGACTATTATTATTATTATTATTATTATTATTATTATTATTATTATTATTATCAGTATATGATACATCAGTATATGATACAAATACATCAGTATATAATACATCAGTATATGATACATCAGTATATAATACATATAACACATCAGTATATAATGTATCTAATACATCAGTATATAATACATCAGTATATGATACATATAATACATCAGTATATGATACATATAATACATCAGTATATGATACATCAGAATATGATACATATAATACATCAGTATATGATACATCAGTATATGATACATCAGTATATAATACATATAACACATCAGTATATGATACATCAGTATATAATACATATAACACATCAGTATATAATATATCTAATACATCAGTATATAATACATCAGTATATGATACATCAGTATATAATACATATAACACATCAATATATGATACATCAGTATATAATACATATAACACATCAGTATATAACACATCAGTATATGATAAATCAGTATATGATACATATAATACATCAGTATATGATACATATAATACATCAGTATATGATACATCAGTATATGATACATATAACACATCAGTATATAATACATCTAATACATCAGTATATGATACATATAACACATCAGTATATGATACATCAGTATATGATACATATAACACATCAGTATATGATACATCAGTATATGATACATATAATACATCAGTATATGATACATCAGTATATGATACATATAATACATCAGTATATGATACATCAGTATATAATACATATAACACATCAGTATATAATACATCAGTATATGATACATATAATACATCAGTATATGATACATCAGTATATAATATATCTAATACATCAGTATATGATACATATAATACATCAGTATATGATACATCAGTATATAATACATCTAATACATCAGTATATAATACATCTAATACATCAGTATATGATACATATAACACATCAGTATATGATACATATAACACATCAGTATATGATACATCAGTATATGATACATATAATACATCAGTATATGATACATATAACACATCAGTATATGATACATATAACACATCAGTATATAATACATCAGTATATGATACATATAATACATCAGTATATAACACATCAGTATATGATACATCAGTATATAATACATATAACACATCAGTATATAATACATCAGTATATGATACATATAATACATCAGTATATGATACTTCAGTATATAATATATCTAATACATCAGTATATGATACATATAATACATCAGTATATGATACATCAGTATATAATACATCTAATACATCAGTATATGATACATATAACACATCAGTATATGATACATCTAATACATCAGTATATGATACATATAATACATCAGTATATAATACATCAGTATATGATACATCTAATACATCAGTATATGATACATCAGTATATAATACATATAATACATCAGTATATGATACATATAATACATCAGTATATAATACATCAGTATATGAGACATCTAATACATCAGTATATGATACATCAGTATATAATACATATAATACATCAGTATATGATACATATAATACATCAGTATATGATACATCAGTATATGATACATATAACACATAAGTATATAATACATTAGTATATGATACATATAATACACCAGTATATGGTACATCAGTATATGATACATATAATACATCAATATACAATACATCAGTATATGATACATGTAATACATCATTATATGATATAAATACATATATAATACATATAATACATCACTATATAATACAACATTATATGATACAAATACATCAGTATATAATACATCAGTATATAATACATCAGTATATGATACATATAACACATAAGTATATAATACATCAGTATATGATACATATAATACATCAGTATATGATACATCAGTATATAATACATATAACACATCAGTATATGATACATCAGTATATAATACATATAACACATCAGTATATGATACATCAGTATATGATACATATAACACATCAGTATATAATACATCAGTATATGATACATCAGTATATGATACATATAATACATATAACACATCAGTATATAACACATCAGTATATGATACATATAATACATCAGTATATGATACATATAATACAACAGTATATAATACATTTAATACATCAGTATATGATACATATAATACATCAGTATATGATACATATAATACATATAATATCTCTCTGCCTGTTAAATCCCCCCCCCCCCCCCCTCTGCTACGTCCTATCTGTCTGTCTGCTATTAATGTAATGCCTCTCACCTTGGAACATTCCTGTACATGTTGTATTTGTATTTGTATCTGCTTATCTTATCTTATCTTTGCTGCTGTAACACACTGGATTTCCCCATTGTGGGACTATTAAAGGACTATTATTATTATTATTATTATTATTATTATTATTATTATTATTATTATTATTATCAGTATATGATACATCAGTATATGATACAAATACATCAGTATATAATACATCAGTATATGATACATCAGTATATAATACATATAACACATCAGTATATAATATATCTAATACATCAGTATATAATACATCAGTATATGATACATATAATACATCAGTATATGATACATCAGAATATGATACATATAATACATCAGTATATGATACATCAGTATATGATACATCAGTATATAATACATATAACACATCAGTATATGATACATCAGTATATAATACATATAACACATCAGTATATAACACATCAGTATATGATACATATAATACATCAGTATATGATACATCAGTATATAATATATCTAATACATCAGTATATAACACATCAGTATATGATACATCAGTATATGATACATATAACACATCAGTATATGATACATCAGTATATGATACATATAATACATCAGTATGTGATACATATAATACATCAGTATATGATACATATAATACATCAGTATATGATACATATAATACATCAGTATATGATACATATAATATCTCTCTGCCTGTTAAATCCCCCCCCCCCCCACCTCTGCTACGTCCTATCTGTCTGTCTGCTATTAATGTAATGCCTCTCACCTTGGAACATTCCTGTACATGTTGTATTTGTATTTGTATCTGCTTATCTTATCTTATCTTTGCTGCTGTAACACACTGGATTTCCCCATTGTGGGACTATTAAAGGACTATTATTATTATTATTATTATTATTATTATTATTATTATTATTATTATTATTATTATTATTATTATCAGTATATGATACATCAGTATATGATACAAATACATCAGTATATAATACATCAGTATATGATACATCAGTATATAATACATATAACACATCAGTATATAATATATCTAATACATCAGTATATAATACATCAGTATATGATACATATAATACATCAGTATATGATACATATAATACATCAGTATATGATACATCAGAATATGATACATATAATACATCAGTATATGATACATCAGTATATGATACATCAGTATATAATACATATAACACATCAGTATATGATACATCAGTATATAATACATATAACACATCAGTATATAACACATCAGTATATGATACATCAGTATATGATACATATAATACATCAGTATATGATACATATAATACATCAGTATATGATACATCAGTATATAATACATCTAATACATCAGTATATGATACATATAACACATCAGTATATGATACATCAGTATATGATACATATAATACATCAGTATATGATACATATAATACATCAGTATATGATACATCAGTATATGATACATATAACACATCAGTATATAATACATCTAATACATCAGTATATGATACATATAACACATCAGTATATGATACATCAGTATATGATACATATAATACATCAGTATATGATACATCAGTATATAATACATATAACACATCAGTATATAATACATATAATACATAAGTATATGATACATATAATAAATCAGTATATAATACATATAATACATCAGTATATGATACATCAGTATATAATATATCTAATACATCAGTATATGATACATATAATACATCAGTATATGATACATATAATACATCAGTATATAATACATCTAATACATCAGTATATGATACATATAACACATCAGTATATGATACATCAGTATATGATACATATAATACATCAGTATATGATACATCAGTATATGATACATATAACACATTAGTATATAACACATCAGTATATAATACATCAGTATATGATACATATAATACATCAGTATATAATACATATAACACATCAGTATATAATACATCAGTATATGATACATCAGTATATAATACATATAACACATCAGTATATAATACATCAGTATATGATACATATAATACATGAGTATATGATACATCAGTATATAATACATCTAATACATCAGTATATAATACATCTAATACATCAGTATATGATACATATAACACATCAGTATATGATACATATAACACATCAGTATATGATACATCAGTATATGATACATATAATACATCAGTATATAATACATCAGTATATGATACATATAATACATCAGTATATAACACATCAGTATATAATACATCAGTATATGATACATCAGTATATAATACATATAACACATCAGTATATAATACATCAGTATATGATACATATAATACATCAGTATATGATACTTCAGTATATAATATATCTAATACATCAGTATATGATACATATAATACATGAGTATATGATACATCAGTATATAATACATCTAATACATCAGTATATGATACATGTAACACATCAGTATATGATACATATAACACATCAGTATATGATACATCAGTATATGATACATATAATACATCAGTATATGATACATATAATACATCAGTATATGATACATATAATACATCAGTATATGATACATATAATACATATAATATCTCTCTGCCTGTTATATCCCCCCCCCCCCTCTGCTACGTCCTATCTGTCTGTCTGCTATTAATGTAATGCCTCTCACCTTGGAACATTCCTGTACATGTTGTATTTGTATCTGCTTATCTTATCTTATCTTTGCTGCTGTAACACACTGGATTTCCCCATTGTGGGACTATTAAAGGACTATTATTATTATTATTATTATTATTATTATTATTATTATCAGTATATGATACATCAGTATATGATACAAATACATCAGTATATAATACATCAGTATATGATACATCAGTATATGATACATATAATACATCAGTATATGATACATATAATACATCAGTATATGATACATCAGTATATGATACATATAACACATCAGTATATAATACATCTAATACATCAGTATATGATACATATAACACATCAGTATATGATACATCAGTATATGATACATATAATACATCAGTATATGATACATCAGTATATGATACATATAACACATCAGTATATAATACATCTAATACATCAGTATATGATACATATAACACATCAGTATATGATACATATAACACATCAGTATATGATACATCAGTATATGATACATATAATACATCAGTATATGATACATCAGTATATGATACATATAATACATCAGTATATAATACATCAGTATATGATACATATAATACATCAGTATATAATACATCAGTATATGATACATCAGTATATAATACATATAACACATCAGTATATAATACATCAGTATATGATACATATAATACATCAGTATATGATACATCAGTATATAATATATCTAATACATCAGTATATGATACATATAATACATCAGTATATGATACATCAGTATATAATACATCTAATACATCAGTATATAATACATCTAATACATCAGTATATGATACATATAACACATCAGTATATGATACATATAACACATCAGTATATGATACATCAGTATATGATACATATAATACATCAGTATATAACACATCAGTATATGATACATCAGTATATAATACATATAACACATCAGTATATAATACATCAGTATATGATACATATAATACATCAGTATATAACACATCAGTATATGATACATCAGTATATAATACATATAACACATCAGTATATAATACATCAGTATATGATACATATAATACATCAGTATATGATACTTCAGTATATAATATATCTAATACATCAGTATATGATACATATAATACATCAGTATATGATACATCAGTATATAATACATCTAATACATCAGTATATGATACATATAACACATCAGTATATGATACATATAACACATCAGTATATGATACATATAATACATCAGTATATGATACATATAATACATCAGTATATAATACATCAGTATATGATACATCTAATACATCAGTATATGATACATCAGTATATAATACATATAATACATCAGTATATGATACATATAATACATCAGTATATGATACATCAGTATATGATACATATAACACATAAGTATATAATACATTAGTATATGATACATATAATACACCAGTATATGGTACATCAGTATATGATACATATAATACATCAATATACAATACATCAGTATATGATACATGTAATACATCATTATATGATATAAATACATATATAATACATATAATACATCACTATATAATACAACATTATATGATACAAATACATCAGTATATAATACATCAGTATATAATACATCAGTATATGATACATATAACACATAAGTATATAATACATCAGTATATGATACATATAACACATAAGTATATAATACATTAGTATATGATACATATAATACACCAGTATATGGTACATCAGTATATGATACATATAATACATCAATATACAATACATCAGTATATGATACATGTAATACATCATTATATGATATAAATACATATATAATACATATAATACATCACTATATAATACAACATTATATGATACAAATACATCAGTATATAATACATCAGTATATAATACATCAGTATATGATACATATAACACATAAGTATATAATACATCAGTATATGATACATATAATACATCAGTATATGATACATCAGTATATAATACATATAACACATCAGTATATGATACATCAGTATATAATACATATAACACATCAGTATATGATACATCAGTATATGATACATATAACAATCAGTATATGATACATCAGTATATGATACATCAGTATATGATACATATAATACATATAACACATCAGTATATAACACATCAGTATATGATACATATAATACATCAGTATATGATACATATAATACATCAGTATATAATACATATAATACATCAGTATATGATACATATAATACATCAGTATATGATACATATAATACATATAATATCTCTCTGCCTGTTAAATCCCCCCCCCCCCCCTCTGCTACGTCCTATCTGTCTGTCTGCTATTAATGTAATGCCTCTCACCTTGGAACATTCCTGTACATGTTGTATTTGTATTTGTATCTGCTTATCTTATCTTATCTTTGCTGCTGTAACACACTGGATTTCCCCATTGTGGGACTATTAAAGGACTATTATTATTATTATTATTATTATCAGTATATGATACATCAGTATATGATACAAATACATCAGTATATAATACATCAGTATATGATACATCAGTATATAATACATATAACACATCAGTATATAATATATCTAATACATCAGTATATAATACATCAGTATATGATACATATAATACATCAGTATATGATACATATAATACATCAGTATATGATACATCAGAATATGATACATATAATACATCAGTATATGATACATCAGTATATAATACATATAACACATCAGTATATGATACATTAGTATATAATACATATAACACATCAGTATATAACACATCAGTATATGATACATCAGTATATGATACATATAATACATCAGTATATGATACATATAATACATCAGTATATGATACATCAGTATATAATACATCTAATACATCAGTATATGATACATATAACACATCAGTATATGATACATCAGTATATGATACATATAATACATCAGTATATGATACATATAATACATCAGTATATGATACATCAGTATATGATACATATAACACATCAGTATATAATACATCTAATACATCAGTATATGATACATATAACACATCAGTATATGATACATCAGTATATGATACATATAATACATCAGTATATGATACATCAGTATATAATACATATAACACATCAGTATATAATACATATAATACATAAGTATATGATACATATAATAAATCAGTATATAATACATATAATACATCAGTATATGATACATCAGTATATAATATATCTAATACATCAGTATATGATACATATAATACATCAGTATATGATACATATAATACATCAGTATATAATACATCTAATACATCAATATATGATACATATAACACATCAGTATATGATACATCAGTATATGATACATATAATACATCAGTATATAATACATCAGTATATGATACATATAATACATCAGTATATAACACATCAGTATATAATACATCAGTATATGATACATATAATACATCAGTATATAATACATATAACACATCAGTATATAATACATCAGTATATGATACATCAGTATATAATACATATAACACATCAGTATATAATACATCAGTATATGATACATATAATACATGAGTATATGATACATCAGTATATAATACATCTAATACATCAGTATATAATACATCTAATACATCAGTATATGATACATATAACACATCAGTATATGATACATATAACACATCAGTATATGATACATCAGTATATGATACATATAATACATCAGTATATAATACATCAGTATATGATACATATAATACATCAGTATATAATACATCAGTATATGATACATCAGTATATGATACATATAACACATCAGTATATGATACATCAGTATATGATACATATAATACATCAGTATATGATACATATAATACATCAGTATATGATACATCAGTATATGATACATATAACACATCAGTATATAATACATCTAATACATCAGTATATGATACATATAACACATCAGTATATGATACATCAGTATATGATACATATAATACATCAGTATATGATACATCAGTATATAATACATATAACACATCAGTATATAATACATATAATACATAAGTATATGATACATATAATAAATCAGTATATAATACATATAATACATCAGTATATGATACATCAGTATATAATATATCTAATACATCAGTATATGATACATATAATACATCAGTATATGATACATATAATACATCAGTATATAATACATCTAATACATCAGTATATGATACATATAACACATCAGTATATGATACATCAGTATATGATACATATAATACATCAGTATATGATACATCAGTATATGATACATATAACACATTAGTATATAACACATCAGTATATAATACATCAGTATATGATACATATAATACATCAGTATATAATACATATAACACATCAGTATATAATACATCAGTATATGATACATCAGTATATAATACATATAACACATCAGTATATAATACATCAGTATATGATACATATAATACATGAGTATATGATACATCAGTATATAATACATCTAATACATCAGTATATAATACATCTAATACATCAGTATATGATACATATAACACATCAGTATATGATACATATAACACATCAGTATATGATACATCAGTATATGATACATATAATACATCAGTATATAATACATCAGTATATGATACATATAATACATCAGTATATAACACATCAGTATATAATACATCAGTATATGATACATCAGTATATAATACATATAACACATCAGTATATAATACATCAGTATATGATACATATAATACATCAGTATATGATACTTCAGTATATAATATATCTAATACATCAGTATATGATACATATAATACATGAGTATATGATACATCAGTATATAATACATCTAATACATCAGTATATGATACATGTAACACATCAGTATATGATACATATAACACATCAGTATATGATACATCAGTATATGATACATATAATACATCAGTATATGATACATATAATACATCAGTATATGATACATATAATACATCAGTATATGATACATATAATACATATAATATCTCTCTGCCTGTTATATCCCCCCCCCCCCTCTGCTACGTCCTATCTGTCTGTCTGCTATTAATGTAATGCCTCTCACCTTGGAACATTCCTGTACATGTTGTATTTGTATCTGCTTATCTTATCTTATCTTTGCTGCTGTAACACACTGGATTTCCCCATTGTGGGACTATTAAAGGACTATTATTATTATTATTATTATTATTATTATTATTATTATTATCAGTATATGATACATCAGTATATGATACAAATACATCAGTATATAATACATCAGTATATGATACATCAGTATATGATACATATAATACATCAGTATATGATACATATAATACATCAGTATATGATACATCAGTATATGATACATATAACACATCAGTATATAATACATCTAATACATCAGTATATGATACATATAACACATCAGTATATGATACATCAGTATATGATACATATAATACATCAGTATATGATACATCAGTATATGATACATATAACACATCAGTATATAATACATCTAATACATCAGTATATGATACATATAACACATCAGTATATGATACATATAACACATCAGTATATGATACATCAGTATATGATACATATAATACATCAGTATATGATACATCAGTATATGATACATATAATACATCAGTATATAATACATCAGTATATGATACATATAATACATCAGTATATAATACATCAGTATATGATACATCAGTATATAATACATATAACACATCAGTATATAATACATCAGTATATGATACATATAATACATCAGTATATGATACATCAGTATATAATATATCTAATACATCAGTATATGATACATATAATACATCAGTATATGATACATCAGTATATAATACATCTAATACATCAGTATATAATACATCTAATACATCAGTATATGATACATATAACACATCAGTATATGATACATATAACACATCAGTATATGATACATCAGTATATGATACATATAATACATCAGTATATAACACATCAGTATATGATACATCAGTATATAATACATATAACACATCAGTATATAATACATCAGTATATGATACATATAATACATCAGTATATAACACATCAGTATATGATACATCAGTATATAATACATATAACACATCAGTATATAATACATCAGTATATGATACATATAATACATCAGTATATGATACTTCAGTATATAATATATCTAATACATCAGTATATGATACATATAATACATCAGTATATGATACATCAGTATATAATACATCTAATACATCAGTATATGATACATATAACACATCAGTATATGATACATATAACACATCAGTATATGATACATATAATACATCAGTATATGATACATATAATACATCAGTATATAATACATCAGTATATGATACATCTAATACATCAGTATATGATACATCAGTATATAATACATATAATACATCAGTATATGATACATATAATACATCAGTATATGATACATCAGTATATGATACATATAACACATAAGTATATAATACATTAGTATATGATACATATAATACACCAGTATATGGTACATCAGTATATGATACATATAATACATCAATATACAATACATCAGTATATGATACATGTAATACATCATTATATGATATAAATACATATATAATACATATAATACATCACTATATAATACAACATTATATGATACAAATACATCAGTATATAATACATCAGTATATAATACATCAGTATATGATACATATAACACATAAGTATATAATACATCAGTATATGATACATATAACACATAAGTATATAATACATTAGTATATGATACATATAATACACCAGTATATGGTACATCAGTATATGATACATATAATACATCAATATACAATACATCAGTATATGATACATGTAATACATCATTATATGATATAAATACATATATAATACATATAATACATCACTATATAATACAACATTATATGATACAAATACATCAGTATATAATACATCAGTATATAATACATCAGTATATGATACATATAACACATAAGTATATAATACATCAGTATATGATACATATAATACATCAGTATATGATACATCAGTATATAATACATATAACACATCAGTATATGATACATCAGTATATAATACATATAACACATCAGTATATGATACATCAGTATATGATACATATAACAATCAGTATATGATACATCAGTATATGATACATCAGTATATGATACATATAATACATATAACACATCAGTATATAACACATCAGTATATGATACATATAATACATCAGTATATGATACATATAATACATCAGTATATAATACATATAATACATCAGTATATGATACATATAATACATCAGTATATGATACATATAATACATATAATATCTCTCTGCCTGTTAAATCCCCCCCCCCCCCTCTGCTACGTCCTATCTGTCTGTCTGCTATTAATGTAATGCCTCTCACCTTGGAACATTCCTGTACATGTTGTATTTGTATTTGTATCTGCTTATCTTATCTTATCTTTGCTGCTGTAACACACTGGATTTCCCCATTGTGGGACTATTAAAGGACTATTATTATTATTATTATTATTATCAGTATATGATACATCAGTATATGATACAAATACATCAGTATATAATACATCAGTATATGATACATCAGTATATAATACATATAACACATCAGTATATAATATATCTAATACATCAGTATATAATACATCAGTATATGATACATATAATACATCAGTATATGATACATATAATACATCAGTATATGATACATCAGAATATGATACATATAATACATCAGTATATGATACATCAGTATATAATACATATAACACATCAGTATATGATACATTAGTATATAATACATATAACACATCAGTATATAACACATCAGTATATGATACATCAGTATATGATACATATAATACATCAGTATATGATACATATAATACATCAGTATATGATACATCAGTATATAATACATCTAATACATCAGTATATGATACATATAACACATCAGTATATGATACATCAGTATATGATACATATAATACATCAGTATATGATACATATAATACATCAGTATATGATACATCAGTATATGATACATATAACACATCAGTATATAATACATCTAATACATCAGTATATGATACATATAACACATCAGTATATGATACATCAGTATATGATACATATAATACATCAGTATATGATACATCAGTATATAATACATATAACACATCAGTATATAATACATATAATACATAAGTATATGATACATATAATAAATCAGTATATAATACATATAATACATCAGTATATGATACATCAGTATATAATATATCTAATACATCAGTATATGATACATATAATACATCAGTATATGATACATATAATACATCAGTATATAATACATCTAATACATCAATATATGATACATATAACACATCAGTATATGATACATCAGTATATGATACATATAATACATCAGTATATAATACATCAGTATATGATACATATAATACATCAGTATATAACACATCAGTATATAATACATCAGTATATGATACATATAATACATCAGTATATAATACATATAACACATCAGTATATAATACATCAGTATATGATACATCAGTATATAATACATATAACACATCAGTATATAATACATCAGTATATGATACATATAATACATGAGTATATGATACATCAGTATATAATACATCTAATACATCAGTATATAATACATCTAATACATCAGTATATGATACATATAACACATCAGTATATGATACATATAACACATCAGTATATGATACATCAGTATATGATACATATAATACATCAGTATATAATACATCAGTATATGATACATATAATACATCAGTATATAATACATCAGTATATGATACATCAGTATATAATACATATAACACATCAGTATATAATACATCAGTATATGATACATATAATACATCAGTATATGATACTTCAGTATATAATATATCTAATACATCAGTATATGATACATATAATACATCAGTATATGATACATCAGTATATAATACATCTAATACATCAGTATATGATACATATAACACATCAGTATATGATACATCAGTATATGATACATATAATACATCAGTATATGATACATATAATACATATAATATCTCTCTGCCTGTTATATCCCCCCCCCCCCTCTGCTACGTCCTATCTGTCTGTCTGCTATTAATGTAATGCCTCTCACCTTGGAACATTCCTGTACATGTTGTATTTGTATCTGCTTATCTTATCTTATCTTTGCTGCTGTAACACACTGGATTTCCCCATTGTGGGACTATTAAAGGACTATTATTATTATTATTATTATTATTATTATTATTATTATTATTATCAGTATATGATACATCAGTATATGATACAAATACATCAGTATATAATACATCAGTATATGATACATCAGTATATAATACATATAACACATCAGTATATAATGTATCTAATACATCAGTATATAATACATCAGTATATGATACATCAGTATATAATACATATAACACATCAGTATATGATACATCTAATACATCAGTATATGATACATATAACACATCAGTATATGATACATATAACACATCAGTATATAACACATCAGTATATAACACATCAGTATATGATACATATAATACATCAGTATATGATACATATAATATCTCTCTGCCTGTTATATCCCCCCCCCCCCCCATCTGCTACGTCCTATCTGTCTGTCTGCTATTAATGTAATGCCTCTCACCTTGGAACATTCCTGTACATGTTGTATTTGTATTTGTATCTGCTTATCTTATCTTATCTTTGCTGCTGTAACACACTGAATTTCCCCATTGTGGGACTATTATAGGGCTATTATTATTATTATTATTACTATCAGTATATGATACATCAGTATATGATACAAATACATCAGTATATAATACATCAGTATATGATACATCAGTATATAATACATATAACACATCAGTATATAATATATCTAATACATCAGTATATAATACATCAGTATATAATACATCAGTATATGATACATCAGTATATAATACATATAACACATCAGTATATAACACATCAGTATATGATACATCAGTATATAATACATATAATACATCAGTATATGATACATATAATACATCAGTATATAATACATCTAATACATCAGTATATGATACATCAGTATATGATACATATAATACATCAGTATATGATACATCAGTATATGATACATATAATACATCAGTATATGATACATCAGTATATAATATATCTAATACATCAGTATATGATACATATAATACATCAGTATATGATACATCAGTATATGATACATATAATACATCAGTATATGATACATCAGTATATAATACATCTAATACATCAGTATATGATGCATATAACACATCAGTATATGATACATATAATACATCAGTATATGATACATCAGTATATAATACATCTAATACATCAGTATATGATACATATAATACATCAGTATATGATACATCAGTATATAATACATCTAATACATCAGTATATGATACATCAGTATATAATACATATAATACATCAGTATATGATACATATAATACATCAGTATATGATACATATACAGTGGGGAAAAGTATTTAGTCAGCCACCAATTGTGCAAGTTCTCCCACTTATAAAGATGAGGCCGGCCTGTAATTGTCATCATAGGTAGACCTCAACTATGAGAGACAAAATGAGAAAACTAATCCAGAAAATCACATTGTCTGATTTTTTAAGAATTTATTTGCAAATTATGGTAGAAAATAAGTATTTGGTCAATAACAAAAGTTCATCTCAATCCTTTGTTCTATCTCCTTTTTTCTATGGGGCTGAGATCTGGAGACCGGCTAGGCCACTCCACGACCTTGTAATGCTTCTTACGAAGCCGCTCCTTCGTTGCCCTGGCGGTGTGCTTGGGATCATTGTCATGCTGAAAGACCCAGCCACGTTTCATCTTCAATGCCCTTGCTGATGGAAGGAGGTTTGCACTCACAATCTCACCATACATGGCCCCATTCATTCTTTCATGTACACGGATCAGTCGTCATGGTCCCTTTGCAGAGAAACAGCCCCATACATGATGTTGCCCCCCCATGCCTCACAGTAGGTATGGTGTTCTTTGGATACAACTCAGCATTCACTCTCCTCCAAACACCACGAGTTGTGTTTCTACCAAACAGTTCTACTTTGGTTTCATCTGACCATATGACATTCTCCCAATACTCTTCTGGAACATCCAAATGCTCTCTAGCAAACTTCAGACGGGCCCGGATATGTACTGGCTTAAGCAGGGGGACACGTCCGGCACTGCAGGATCTGAGTCCCTGGCGGCGTAGTGTGTTACTGACGGTAGCCTTTGTTACGTTAGTCCCAGCTTTCTGCAGGTCACTCACTAGGTCCCCCCCGTGGGGTTCTGGGATTTTTGTGATCATTTTGACCCCACGGGGTGAGATCTTGCGTGGAGCCCCTGATGGAGGGAGATTATCAGTGGTCTTGTATGTCTGCCATTTTCTAATTATTGCTCCCACAGGTGATTTCTTCACACCAAGCTGCTTGCCTATTGCAGATTCAGTCTTCCCAGCCTGGTGCAGGGCTACCATTTTGTTTCTGGTCCTTCCACAGCTCTTTGGTCTTTACCATAGTGGAGTTTGGAGTGTGACTGTTTGAGGTTGTGGACAGGAGTCTTTTATACTGATAACAATGTCACACAGGAGCCATTACTACAGGTAATGAGTGGAGGACAGAGGAGCCTCTTAAAGGAGAAGTTACAGGGCTGGGAGAGACAGAAATCTTGCTTGTTTGTAGGTGACCAAATACTTATTTTCCACCATCATTTGCAAATAAATTCTTAAAAAATCAGACAATGTGATTTTCTGGATTAGTTTTCTCATTTTGTCTCTCATAGTTGAGGTCTACCTATGATGACAATTACAGGCCGGCCTCATCTTTATAAGTGGCAGAACTTGCACAATTGGTCGCTGACTAAATACTTTTTTCCCCCACTGTAATACATCACTATATAATACATTAGTATATGATACATCAGTATGTGTAAGAGGTTCTCTGGGCAGATACCATTTAATCTGTGCTCTTTATATTACTGCATAAGGTTAATTTGATACAATGCCTTTAATTCACTGTAAATTGTAGCAACATCCAGCTGTGGGCACTGGCGTCCTCTCTCTGCCCACCCAATGCTCCCTCCTGCGGCAGGCACTGGCGTCCTCTGTCTGTCCACTCCAACGTTCTCTCCTGTGGCAGGAAGTAGCGTCCTCTCTCTGCGTACCACACTGCTCTCTAATGCTGCAGACACTGGCATCCTCTATCTGCCCACCCCACTAAATGACAGCAGTGCACTCCACTACAATAACACTCCACTAGATGACAGCAGTGCACTCCACTAGAATAACACTCCACTAGATGACAGCAGTGCACTCCACTAGAAGAAAACTCCACTAGACGACAGCAGAACTCTCCACTAGAAGAAAACTCCACTAGATGACAGCAGTACACTGGACTAGAAGAATACTCTGCTAGGTGACAGCAGAAGACTCCGCTACATGACAGCAGAAGACTCCGCTAGATGACAGCAGAACACTAAGCTAGGTGACAGCAGTACACTCCACTAGAAGAAAACTCCACTAGATGACAGCAGAACACTCCACTAGATGACAGCAGAACACTCCACTGGAATACTCCGCTAGATGACAGCAGTGCACTCCACTAGAAGAATACTCTGCTAGGTGACAGCAGAAGACTCCGCTAGATGACAGCAGAAGACTCCGCTAGATGACAGCAGAAGACTCCGCTAGATGACAGCAGAACAGTACGCTAGATGACAGCAGAACAGTACGCTAGATGACAGCAGAACACTCCGCTAGAAAAATACTCCGCTAGATGACAACAGAACACCCCGCTAGAAGAATACTCCAATAGATGACAGCAGTACACTCCACTAGAAGAATACTCCGCTAGATGACAAGAGAACACCCCGCTAGATGACAGCAGTACACTCCAATAGATGAATACTCCTCTAAATGACAGCAGAAGACTCCGCTAGATGACAGCAGAAGACTCCGCTAGATGACAGCAGAAGACTCCGCTAGATGACAGCAGAAGACTCCGCTAGATGACAGCAGAACAGTACGCTAGATGACAGCAGAACAGTACGCTAGATGACAGCAGAACACTCCGCTAGAAAAATACTCCGCTAGATGACAACAGAACACCCCGCTAGAAGAATACTCCAATAGATGACAGCAGTACACTCCACTAGAAGAATACTCCGCTAGATGACAAGAGAACACCCCGCTAGATGACAGCAGTACACTCCAATAGATGAATACTCCTCTAAATGACAGCAGAAGACTCCGCTAGATGACAGCAGAAGACTCCGCTAGATGACAGCAGAAGACTCCGCTAGATGACAGCAGAAGACTCCGCTAGATGACAGCAGAACAGTACGCTAGATGATAGCAGAACAGTACGCTAGATGACAGCAGAACACTCCACTAGAAAAATACTCCGCTAGATGACAACAGAACACCCCGCTAGAAGAATACTCCACTAGATGACAGCAGTACACTCCACTAGAAGAATACTCCGCTAGATGACAAGAGAACACCCCGCTAGATGACAGCAGTACACTCCAATAGATGAATACTCCTCTAAATGACAGCAGAACATTTTGCTAAAGGAATACTCCACTAGATGACAGCAGAACATTCCGATAGATGACAACAGAACACTAAGCTAGGTGACAGCAGAACACTCCACTGGAATACTCCGCTAGATGACAGCAGTGCACTCCACTGGAATACTCCACTAGATGACAGCAGTACACTCCACTAGAAGAATACTCTGCTAGGTGACAGCAGAAGACTCCGCTAGATGACAGCAGTGCACTCCACTAGAAGAATACTCTGCTAGGTGACAGCAGAAGACTCCGCTAGATGACAGCAGAAGACTCCGCTAGATGACAGCAGAAGACTCCGCTAGATGACAGCAGAACAGTACGCTAGATGACAGCAGAACAGTACGCTAGATGACAGCAGAACACTCCGCTAGAAAAATACTCCGCTAGATGACAACAGAACACCCCGCTAGAAGAATACTCCAATAGATGACAGCAGTACACTCCACTAGAAAAATACTCCGCTAGATGACAAGAGAACACCCCGCTAGATGACAGCAGTACACTCCAATAGATGAATACTCCTCTAAATGACAGCAGAAGACTCCGCTAGATGACAGCAGAAGACTCCGCTAGATGACAGCAGAAGACTCCGCTAGATGACAGCAGAAGACTCCGCTAGATGACAGCAGAACAGTACGCTAGATGACAGCAGAACAGTACGCTAGATGACAGCAGAACACTCCGCTAGAAAAATACTCCGCTAGATGACAACAGAACACCCCGCTAGAAGAATACTCCAATAGATGACAGCAGTACACTCCACTAGAAGAATACTCCGCTAGATGACAAGAGAACACCCCGCTAGATGACAGCAGTACACTCCAATAGATGAATACTCCTCTAAATGACAGCAGAAGACTCCACTAGATGACAGCAGAAGACTCCGCTAGATGACAGCAGAAGACTCCGCTAGATGACAGCAGAAGACTCCGCTAGATGACAGCAGAACAGTACGCTAGATGATAGCAGAACAGTACGCTAGATGACAGCAGAACACTCCACTAGAAAAATACTCCGCTAGATGACAACAGAACACCCCGCTAGAAGAATACTCCACTAGATGACAGCAGTACACTCCACTAGAAGAATACTCCGCTAGATGACAAGAGAACACCCCGCTAGATGACAGCAGTACACTCCAATAGATGAATACTCCTCTAAATGACAGCAGAACATTTTGCTAAAGGAATACTCCACTAGATGACAGCAGAACATTCCGATAGATGACAACAGAACACTAAGCTAGGTGACAGCAGAACACTCCACTGGAATACTCCGCTAGATGACAGCAGTGCACTCCACTGGAATACTCCACTAGATGACAGCAGTACACTCCACTAGAAGAATACTCTGCTAGGTGACAGCAGAAGACTCCGCTAGATGTCAGCAGAAGATTCCGCTAGATGACAGCAGAAGACTCCGCTAGATGACAGCAGAAGACTCCGCTAGATGACAGCAGAACACTAAGCTAGGTGACAGCAGTACACTCCACTAGAAGAAAACTCCACTAGATGACAGCACAACACTCCACTGGAATACTCCGCTAGATGACAGCAGTGCACTCCACTAGAAGAAAACTCTGCTAGGTGACAGTAGAAGACTCCGCTAGATGACAGCAGAAGACTCCGCTAGATGACAGCAGAAGACTCCGCTAGATGACAGCAGAAGATTCCGCTAGATGACAGCAGAAGACTCCGCTAGATGACAGCAGAACAGTACGCTAGATGACAGCAGAACAGTACGATAGATGACAGCAGAACACTCCGCTAGATGACAGCAGAACACTCCGCTAGAAAAATACTCCGCTAGATGACAACAGAACACCCCGCTAGATGACAGCAGTATACTCCAATAGATGAATACTCCTCTAAATGACAGCAGAACATTTTGCTAAAGGAATACTCCACTAGATGACAGCAGAACATTCCGATAGATGACAACAGAACACTAACCTAGGTGACAGCAGAACACTCCTCTAGAAGAATATTCCACTAGCTGACAGCAGAACACTATGGTAGAAGAATACTCCACTAGATGACAGCAGTACACTCAACTAGAAGAATACTCCGCTAGATGACAGCAGTGCACTCGACTAGAAGAATACTCCGCTAGATGGCAGCAGAACACCCCATTAGAAGAATACTCCGCTAGATGGCAGCAGAACACCCCATTAGAAGAATACTCCGCTAGATGACAGCAGAACACTCCATTAGACAAAAACTCCACAAGATGACAGCAGTACACTCCACTAGAAATATACTCCACTAGATGACAGCAGAACACTCCACTAGAATAACACTCCACTAGATGATAGCAGTGCACTCAACTAGAGTACTCCACTAGGTGACAGCAGAACAGTACGCTAGAAAAATACTACACTAGATGACAACAGAACACCCCGCTAGATGACAGCAGTACACTGCAATAGATGAATACTCCTCTAAATGACAGCAGAACATTCCGCTAAAGGAATACTCCACTAGATGACAGCAGAACACTCCGATAGATGACAACAGAACACTAAGCTAGGTGACAGCAGAACACTCCGCTAGAAGAATACTCCGCTAGATGACAGCAGCGCACTCCACTAGAAAAAAACTCCACTAGATGACAGCAGTGCACTCCACTAGAAGAATACTCCACTAGTTGACAGCAGTGCACTCGACTAGAAGAATACTCCGCTAGATGGCAGCAGAACACCCCATTAGAAGAAAACTCCGCTAGATGACAGCAGAACACTCCACTAGAAGAATACTCTGCTAGGTGACAGCAGAAGACTCCGCTAGATGACAGCAGAAGATTCCGCTAGATGACAGCAGAACACTAAGCTAGGTGACAGCAGAACACTCCACTAGATGACAGCAGAACACCCCATTAGAAGAAAACTCCGCTAGCCAACAGCAGAACACTCCGCTAGACAAATACTCCACAAGATGACAGCAGTGCACTCCACTAGAATACTCCAAGAGATGACAGAACACACCACTAGAAATATACTCCGCTAGATGACAGCAGAACACTCCGCTACATGACAGCAGAACACTCCGCTACATGACAGCAGAACACTCCGCTACATGACAGCAGAACACTCCGCTACATGACAGCAGAACACTCCGCTACATGACAGCAGAACACTCCGCTACATGACAGCAGAACACTCCGCTACATGACAGCAGAACACTCCGCTACATTACAGCAGAACAGTATGCTAGAAGAATACTCCACTAGATGACAGCAGTGCACTCCACTAGAAGAACACTCAACTAGAGGACAGAAGAAGACTCCACTAGATAACAGCAGAAAACTCGGCTAGAAGAATATTCCGCTAGTTGACAACAGAACACTCCACTAGAAGAATACTCCGCTACATGACAGCAGAAGACTCTGCTAGATGACAATGACATTGTTTAGGGTAATTGGACAAATTACTGTATATAGTGATATTAAGGTATCAAAATGGTTTAAAACTTTTTGTTGCCCTAATGCCTCTATACAATTAGACTCATCACCCTAATGGGACCAGAGAAGGGGAACCTCTATATGGAACCTGTGCCTAAACAGTCCATAAGGGCAGTGGCTGAATATTTGAACTCATATCCCTCCATGTTGAGTGGCCATCACTCCCACTGCTAGACGACAGCAGAACACTCCGCTGGAATACTCCGCTAGATGACAGCAGAACACTCCACTAGAAGAATACTCTGCTAGGTGACAGCAGAAGACTCCGCTAGATGACAGCAGAAGATTCCGCTAGATGACAGCAGAAGACTCCGCTAGATGACAGCAGAAGACTCCGCTAGATGACAGCAGAAGACTCCGCTAGATGACAGCAGAACACTCCGCTAGATGACAGCAGAACACTCCACTAGAAGAATACTCCGCTAGATGACAGCAGTACACTCCACTAGAAGAATACTCCACTAGATGACAACAGAACACTCCACTAGAAGAATACTCTGCTAGGTGACAGCAGAACACTCCACTAGAAGAATACTCTGCTAGGTGACAGTAGAAGACTCCGCTAGATGACAGCAGAAGACTCCGCTAGATGACAGCAGAAGATTCCGCTAGATGACAGCAGAAGATTCCGCTAGATGACAGCAGAACACTCCGCTAGAAAAATACTCCGCTAGATGACAACAGAACACCCCGCTAGAAGAATACTCCACTAGATGACAGCAGTACACTCCACTAGAAGAAGACTCCGCTAGATGACAGCAGTACACTCCACTAGAAGAATACTCCACTAGATGACAGCAGTACACTCCACTAGAAGAATACTCCGCTAGATGACAGCAGTACACTCCACTAGAAGAATACTCCGCTAGATGACAGCAGTACACTCCACTAGAAGAATACTCCGCTAGATGACAGCAGTACACTCCACTAGAAGAATACTCCGCTAGATGACAGCAGTAAACTCCACTAGAAGAATACTCCGCTAGATGACAACAGAACACCCCACTAGATGACAGAAGTACACTCCAATAGATGAATACTCCACTAGATGACAGCAGAACATTCCGATAGATGACAACAGAACACTCCTCTAGAAGAATATTCCACTAGCTGACAGCAGAACACTACGGTAGAAGAATACTCCACTAGATGACAGCAGTACACTCAACTAGAATAATACTCCGCTAGATGACAGCAGAACACCCCATTAGAAGAAAACTCCGCTAGACAACAGCAGAACACTCCGCTAGACAAATACTCCACAAGATGACAGCAGTGCAATCCACTAGAATACTCCAAGAGATGACAGAACACACCACTAGAAATATACTCCGCTAGATGACAGCAGAACACTCCGCTATATGACAGCAGAACACTCCGCTACATGACAGCAGAACAGTATACTAGAAGAATACTCCACTAGATGACAGCAGTGCACTCCACTAGAAGAACACTCAACTAGAGGACAGAAGAAGACTCCACTAGATAACAGCAGAACACTCCGCTAGAAGAATATTCCGCTAGTTGACAACAGAACACCCCATTAGAAGAAAACTCCGCTAGACAACAGCAGAACACTCCGCTAGACAAATACTCCACAAGATGACAGCAGAACACTCCACTAGAATACTCCAAGAGATGACAGCAGAACACTCCGCTACATGACAGCAGAACACTCCGCTACATGACAGAACACTCCGCTACATGACAGCAGAACAGTACGCTAGAAGAATACTCCACTAGATGACAGCAGTACACTCCACTAGAAGAATACTCCGCTAGATGACAGCAGTACACTCCACTAGAAGAATACTCCGCTAGATGACAGCAGTACACTCCACTAGAAGAATACTCCGCTAGATGACAGCAGTACACTCCACTAGAAGAATACTCCGCTAGATGACAGCAGTAACTCCACTAGAAGAATACTCCGCTAGATGACAGCAGTAAACTCCACTAGAAGAATACTCCGCTAGATGACAACAGAACACCCCACTAGATGACAGAAGTACACTCCAATAGATGAATACTCCACTAGATGACAGCAGAACATTCCGATAGATGACAACAGAACACTCCTCTAGAAGAATATTCCACTAGCTGACAGCAGAACACTACGGTAGAAGAATACTCCACTAGATGACAGCAGTACACTCAACTAGAATAATACTCTGCTAGATGACAGCAGAACACCCCATTAGAAGAAAACTCCGCTAGACAACAGCAGAACACTCCGCTAGACAAATACTCCACAAGATGACAGCAGTGCACTCCACTAGAATACTCCAAGAGATGACAAAACACACCACTAGAAATATACTCCGCTAGATGACAGCAGAACACTCCGCTATATGACAGCAGAACACTCCGCTACATGACAGCAGAACAGTATGCTAGAAGAATACTCCACTAGATGACAGCAGTGCACTCCACTAGAAGAACACTCAACTAGAGGACAGAAGAAGACTCCACTAGATAACAGCAGAACACTCCGCTAGAAGAATATTCTGCTAGTTGACAACAGAACACCCCATTAGAAGAAAACTAAGCTAGACGACAGCAGAACACTCCGCTAGACAAATACTCCACAAGATGACAGCAGAACACTCCACTAGAATACTCCAAGAGATGACAGCAGAACACTCCGCTACATGACAGCAGAACACTCCGCTACATGACAGCAGAACACTCCGCTACATGACAGCAGAACAGTACGCTAGAAGAATACTCCACTAGATGACAGCGGTGCACTCCACTAGAAGAACACTCAACTAGAGGACAGAAGAAGACTCTACTAGATAACAGCAGAACACTCCACTAGAAGAATATTCCGCTAGTTGACAACAGAACACTCCACTAGAAGAATACTCCGCTACATGACAGCAGAAGACTCTGCTAGATAACAATGAAATTGTTTAGGGTAATTGGACAAATTACTGTATATAGTGATATTAAGGTATCAAAATGGTTTAAAACTTTTTGTTGCCCTAATGCCTCTATACAATTAGACTCATCACCCTAATGGGACCAGAGAAGGGGAACCTCGATATGGAACCTGTGCCTAAACAGTCCATAAGGGCAGTGGCTGAATATTTGAACTCATACCCCTCCATGTTGAGTGGCCGCCACTCCCACTGCTAGACGACAGCAGAACACTCCGCTGGAATACTCCGCTAGATGACAGCAGAACACTCCACTAGAAGAATACTCTGCTAGGTGACAGCAGAAGACTCCGCTAGATGACAGCAGAACACTCCACTAGAAGAATACTCTGCTAGGTGACAGCAGAACACTCCACTAGAAGAATACTCTGCTAGGTGACAGCAGAACACTTCACTAGAAGAATACTCTGCTAGGTGACAGTAGAAGACTCCACTAGATGACAGCAGAAGACTCCGCTAGATGACAGCAGAACATTCCGCTAGATGACAGCAGAACATTCCGCTAGATGACAGCAGAACATTCCGCTAGATGACAGCAGAACATTCCGCTAGATGACAGCAGAACACTCCACTAGAAAAATACTCCGCTAGATGACAACAGAACACCCCGCTAGAAGAATACTCCAATAGATGACAGCAGTACACTCCACTAGAAGAATACTCCGCTAGATGACAGCAGTACACTCCACTAGAAGAATACTCCGCTAGATGACAGCAGTACACTCCACTAGAAGAATACTCCGCTAGATGACAGCAGTAAACTCCACTAGAAGAATACTCCGCTAGATGACAACAGAACACCCCACTAGATGACAGAAGTACACTCCAATAGATGAATACTCCACTAGATGAAAGCAGAACATTCCGATAGATGACAACAGAACACTCCTCTAGAAGAATATTCCACTAGCTGACAGCAGAACACTACGGTAGAAGAATACTCCACTAGATGACAGCAGTACACTCAACTAGAAGAATACTCCGCTAGATGACAGCAGAACACCCCATTAGAAGAAAACTCCGATAGACAACAGCAGAACACTCCGCTAGACAAATACTCCACAAGATGACAGCAGTGCACTCCACTAGAATACTCCAAGAGATGACAGAACACACCACTAGAAATATACTCCGCTAGATGACAGCAGAACACTCCGCTATATGACAGCAGAACACTCCGCTACATGACAGCAGAACAGTATGCTAGAAGAATACTCCACTAGATGACAGCAGTGCACTCCACTAGAAGAACACTCAACTAGAGGACAGAAGAAGACTCCACTAGATAACAGCAGAAGACTCCGCTAGAAGAATATTCCGCTAGTTGACAACAGAACACCCCATTAGAAGAAAACTCCGCTAGACGACAGCAGAACACTCCGCTAGACAAATACTCCACAAGATGACAGCAGAACACTCCACTAGAATACTTCAAGAGATGACAACAGAACACTCCGCTACATGACAGCAGAACACTCCGCTACATGACAGCAGAACACTCCGCTACATGACAGCAGAACAGTACGCTAGAAGAATACTCCACTAGATGACAGCAGTGCACTCCACTAGAAGAACACTCAACTAGTGGACAGAAGAAGACTCCACTAGATAACAGCAGAACACTCCACTAGAAGAATATTCCGCTAGTTGACAACAGAACACTCCACTAGAAGAATACTCCGCTACATGACAGCAGAAGACTCTGTTAGATGACAATGACATTGTTTAGGGTAATTGGACAAATTACTGTATATAGTGATATTAAGGTATCAAAATGGTTTAAAACTTTTTGTTGCCCTAATGCCTCTATACAATTAGACTCATCACCCTAATGGGACCAGAGAAGGGGAACCTCTATATGGAACCTGTGCCTAAACAGTCCATAAGGGCAGTGGCTGAATATTTGAACTCATATCCCTCCATGTTGAGTGGCCGCCACTCCCACTGCTAGACGACAGCAGAACACTCCGCTGGAATACTCCGCTAGATGACAGCAGAACACTCCACTAGAAGAATACTCTGCTAGGTGACAGCAGAACACTCCACTAGAAGAATACTCTGCTAGGTGACAGCAGAACACTTCACTAGAAGAATACTCTGCTAGGTGACAGTAGAAGACTCCGCTAGATGACAGCAGAACACTCCACTAGAAGAATACTCTGCTAGGTGACAGCAGAACACTCCACTAGAAGAATACTCTGCTAGGTGACAGCAGAACACTTCACTAGAAGAATACTCTGCTAGGTGACAGTAGAAGACTCCACTAGATGACAGCAGAAGACTCCGCTAGATGACAGCAGAAGACTCCGCTAGATGACAGCAGAACATTCCGCTAGATGACAGCAGAACATTCCGCTAGATGACAGCAGAACATTCCGCTAGATGACAGCAGAACATTCCGCTAGATGACAGCAGAACACTCCGCTAGAAAAATACTCCGCTAGATGACAACAGAACACCCCGCTAGAAGAATACTCCAATAGATGACAGCAGTACACTCCACTAGAAGAATACTCCGCTAGATGACAGCAGTACACTCCACTAGAAGAATACTCCGCTAGATGACAGCAGTACACTCCATTAGAAGAATACTCCGCTAGATGACAGCAGTACACTCCACTAGAAGAATACTCCGCTAGATGACAGCAGTACACTCCACTAGAAGAATACTCCACTAGATGACAGCAGTAAACTCCACTAGAAGAATACTCCACTAGATGACAACAGAACACCCCACTAGATGACAGAAGTACACTCCAATAGATGAATACTCCACTAGATGACAGCAGAACATTCCGATAGATGACAACAGAACACTCCTCTAGAAGAATATTCCACTAGCTGACAGCAGAACACTACGGTAGAAGAATACTCCACTAGATGACAGCAGTACACTCAACTAGAAGAATACTCCGCTAGATGACAGCAGAACACCCCATTAGAAGAAAACTCCGCTAGACAACAGCAGAACACTCCGCTAGACAAATACTCCACAAGATGACAGCAGTGCACTCCACTAGAATACTCCAAGAGATGACAGAACACACCACTAGAAATATACTCCGCTAGATGACAGCAGAACACTACGGTAGAAGAATACTCCACTAGATGACAGCAGTACACTCAACTAGAAGAATACTCCGCTAGATGACAGCAGAACACCCCATTAGAAGAAAACTCCGATAGACAAATACTCCACAAGATGACAGCAGTGCACTCCACTAGAATACTCCAAGAGATGACAGAACACACCACTAGAAATATACTCCGCTAGATGACAGCAGAACACTCCGCTACATGACAGCAGAACAGTATGCTTGAAGAATACTCCACTAGATGACAGCAGTGCACTCCAGTAGAAGAACACTCAACTAGAGGACAGAAGAAGACTCCACTAGATAACAGCAGAACACTCCGCTAGAAGAATATTCTGCTAGTTGACAACAGAACACCCCATTAGAAGAAAACTCCGCTAGACGACAGCAGAGCACTCCGCTAGACAAATACTCCACAAGATGACAGCAGAACACGCCACTAGAATACTCCAAGAGATGACAGAACACACCACTAGAAATATACTCCGCTAGATGACAGCAGAACACTCCACTAGATGACAGCAGAACACTCCGCTACATGACAGCAGAACACTCCGCTACATGACAGCAGAACACTCCGCTACATGACAGCAGAACACTCCGCTACATGACAGAACACTCCGCTACATGACAGCAGAACACTCCGCTACATGACAGCAGAACACTCCGCTACATGACAGCAGAACACTCCGCTACATGACAGCAGAACACTCCGCTACATGACAGCAGAACACTCCGCTACATGACAGCAGAACACTCCGCTACATGACAGCAGAACACTCCGCTACATGACAGCAGAACAGTATGCTAGAAGAATACTCCACTAGATGACAGTAGTGCACTCCACTAGAAGAACACTCAACTAGAGGACAGAAGAAGACTCCACTAGAAGAATATTCTGCTAGTTGACAACAGAACACTCCACTAGAAGAATACTCCGCTACATGACAGCAGAACACTCCGCTACATGACAGCAGAACACTCCGCTACATGACAGCAGAACACTCCGCTACATGACAGCAGAACACTCCGCTACATGACAGCAGAACACTCCGCTACATGACAGCAGAACACTCTGCTACATGACAGCAGAACACTCCGCTACATGACAGCAGAACAGTATGCTAGAAGAATACTCCACTAGATGACAGCAGTGCACTCCACTAGAAGAACACTCAACTAGAGGACAGAAGAAGACTCCACTAGAAGAATATTCTGCTAGTTGACAACAGAACACTCCACTAGAAGAATACTCCGCTACATGACAGCAGAAGACTCTGCTAGATGACAATGACATTGTTTAGGGTAATTAGACAAATTACTGTATATAGTGATGTTAAGGTATCAAAATGGTTTAAAACTTTTTGTTGCCCTAATGCCTCTATACAATTAGACTCATCACCCTAATGGGACCAGAGAAGGGGAACCTCGATATGGAACCTGTGCCTAAACAGTCCATAAGGGCAGTGGCTGAATATTTGAACTCATATCCCTCCATGTTGAGTGGCCGCCACTCCCACTGCACAATCACCCCTGTGTAGACAGTCTGAGCCATCAACAGAACCACGTAAAATACAATGAAAGATGAAGAGGAAATGTGTAGATAATCCTGGTGGCAGCCATCATGGGCTGGCCACATCTACCCCAGGGTCGGGGGTGTGGGGGGGGGTCACTATACGGAGAACAGTCTGTAGGCCCTACTATAAAGTGATGTCATGGAGGTCTCCACAGAGGACATTGTCTAGACTTACTAATGCACCACAGTCACAGGCGGACTACCTGCCCTGGCACTAATATGGGGCATTACAAGTGACGCTATTATGTGACCCTGGGGCTCCATTTATCAATAGGAGTCCGACACTATTCTGTCTACATTTGCGGTTAAAATTTATGGTGCTCGGCATTTACGACATATTTATGAACAGTGCACCAGAGGTCAGATGGGAAACTTCTGAAAAATATGCCCCAGAATGGGAGTGGCTTTGTGGTGGGCGTGACTTGCGGTGGGAGTGGTTTGTGGTGGGCATGGTTTAAAAGTTTCTCACTTTACGACACATTTATGACACAAAAGAGAATGAATATGATGCGTGCACCAAATATTTGTTCCTTATAGCCTGCGAGGTTTTTTGTCTACATGTTTTGCATCAAATATTTGTTTCCTGGTGAGTCAAAATTTTGGAGCTTCTAGAAAATCTCCATATTTATGAAGGTCCAGACGAAAGATTGATAAATATGTCTAAAATTACAAATGGGATTTATAGTTTAGGACAAAGTTCAATGGAATTGATAAATGTGCCCCAAAGTTTATCTGCTACAATATATACCTAGTTATCTGAGTTATATCCTGTATTATACTCCAGAGCTGCGCTCACTATTCTGCTGGTACAGTCACTGTGTACATACATTACATTACTTATCCTGTATTATACTGCAGAGCTGCGCTCACTATTCTGCTGGTACAGTCACTGTGTACATACATTACATTACTTATCCTGTATTATACCCCAGAGCTGCACTCACTATTCTGCTGGTACAGTCACTGTGTACATACATTATATTACTTATCCTGTACTGATCCTGAGTTACATCCTGTATTATACTCCAGAGCTGCACTCACTATTCTGCTGGTGCAGTCACTGTGTACAGTCATGGCCAAAAGTTTTGAGAATGACACAAATATTCTATTTTCACATGATCTGCTGCCCTCTGGTTTTTATGTCTGTTTGTCAGATGTTTTTATCACATACAGAAATAGAATTGCATTCATATTATGAGTAACAGAAGCTTATATTGACAGTTAGAATGAGTTAATGCAGCAAGTCAATATTTGCAGTGTTGACCCTTCTTCTTCAGGACCTCTGCAATTCTCCCTGGCATGCTCTCAATCAACTTCTGGACCAAATCCTGACTGATAGCAGTCCATTCTTGCAGAATCAATGCTTTCATTTTGTCTGAATTTGTTGGTTTTTGTTTGTCCACCCGTCTCTTGATGATTGACCACAAGTTCTCAATGGGATTAAGATCTGGGGAGTTTCCAGGCCATGGACCCAAAATCTCTATGTTTTATTCCCTGAACCATTTAGTTATCACCTTTGCTTTATGGCAAGGTGCTCCATCATGCTGGAAAAGGCATTGTTGAGCGCCAAACTGCTCTTGGACGGTTGGAAGAAGTTGCTCTTGGAGGACATTCTGGTACCATTCTTTATTCATGGCAAGACTGTGAGAGAGCCGATTCCCTTGGCTGAGAAGCAACCCCACACATGCATGGTTTCAGGATGCTTTACAGTTGGCATGAGACAAGACTGGTGGTAGCGCTCACCTCTTCTTCTCCGAATAAGCTGTTTTCCAGATGTTCCAAACAATGGAAAAGGGGATTCATCAGAGAAAATGACTTTCCCCCAGTCCTCAGCAGTCCACTCCCTGTACCTTTTGCAGAATATCAGTCTGTCCCTGATGTTTTTTCTGGAGAGAAGTGGCTTCTTTGCTGCCCTCCTTGAGACCAGGCCTTGCTCCAAGAGTCTCCGCCTCACAGTGCGTGCAGATGCACTCACACCTGCCTGCTGCCATTCCTCAGCAAGCTCTGCACTGCTGGTAGCCCCATCCCGCAGCTGAAACACTTTTAAGAGAGGGTCCTGCCGCTTGCTGGTCTTTCTTGGGCGCCCTGGAGCCTTTTTGGCACCAATGGAACCTCTCTCCTTGAAGTTCTTGATGATGCGATAGATTGTTGACTGAGGTGCAATCTTTCTAGCTGCAATACTCTTCCCAGTTAGGCCATTTTTGTGCAGTGCAATGATGACTGCACGTGTTTCTTTAGAGATAACCATGGTTAACAGAAGAGAAACAATGATGGCAAGCACCAGCCTCCTTTTAAAGTGTCCAGTGGTGTCATTCTTACTTAATCATGACAGATTGATCTCCAGCCCTGTCCTCATCAACACCCACACCTGTGTTAATGGAGCAATCACTGAAACGATGTTAGGTGGTCCTTTTAAGGCAGGGCTGCAATGATGTTGAAATGTGTTTTGGGGGATAAAGTTCATTTTCTAGGCAAATATTGACTTTGCAAGTAATTGCTGTTAAGCTGATCACTCTTTATAACATTCTGGAGTATATGCAAATTGCCATTAGAAAAACTGAAGCAGTAGACTTTGTAAAAATTAATATTTGTATCATTCTCAAAACTTTTGGCCATGACTGTACATACATTACATTACTTATCCTGTATTATACTCCAGAGCTGCACTCACTATTCTGCTGGTGCAGTCACTGTGTACATACATTACATTACTTATCCTGTATTATACTCCAGAGCTGCACTCACTATTCTGCTGGTGCAGTCACTGTGTACATACATTACATTACTTATCCTGTACTGATCCTGAGTTATATCCTGTATTATACTCCAGAGCTGCGCTCACTATTCTGCTGGTGCAGTGACTGTGTACATACATTACATTACTTATCCTGTACTGATCCTGAGTTACATCCTGTATTATACTCCAGAGCTGCGCTCACTATTCTGCTGGTACAGTCACTGTGTACATACATTACATTACTTATCCTGTACTGATCCTGAGTTACATCCTGTATTATACTCCAGAGCTGCGCTCACTATTCTGCTGGTGCAGTCACTGTGTACATATATTACATTACTTATCCTGTATTATACTCCAGAGCTGCGCTCACTATTCTGCTGGTACAGTCACTGTGTACATACATTACATTACTTATCCTGTATTATACTCCAGAGCTGCACTCACTATTCTGCTGGTACAGTCACTGTGTACAGACATTACATTACTTCTCCTGTACTGATCCTGAGTTACATCCTGTATTATACTCCAGAGCTGCACTCACTATTCTGCTGGTACAGTCACTGTGTACATACATTACATTACATATCCTGTATTATACTCCAGAGCTGCGCTCACTATTCTGCTGGTACAGTCACTGTGTACATACATTACACTACTTATCCTGTACTGACCCTGAGTTACATCCTGTATTATACTCCAGAGCTGCACTCACTATTCTGCTGGTACAGTCACTGTGTACATACATTACATTACTTATCCTGTATTATACTCCAGAGCTGCGCTCACTATTCTGCTGGTACAGTCACTGTGTACATACATTACATTACATTATCCTGTATTATACTCCAGAGCTGCACTCACTATTCTGCTGGTGCAGTCACTGTGTACATACATTACATTACTTATCCTGTACTGATCCTGAGTTACATCCTGTATTATACTCCAGAGCTGCACTCACTATTCTGCTGGTACAGTCACTGTGTACATACATTACATTACTTATCCTGTATTATACTCCAGAGCTGCGCTCACTATTCTGCTGGTACAGTCACTGTGTACATACATTACATTACTTATCCTGTACTGATCCTGAGTTACATCCTGTATTATACTCCAGAGCTGCACTCACTATTCTGCTGGTACAGTCACTGTGTACATACATTACATTACTTATCCTGTACTGATCCTGAGTTACATCCTGTATTATACTCCAGAGCTGCGCTCACTATTCTGCTGGTGCAGTCACTGTGTACATACATTACATTACTTATCCTGTACTGATCCTGAGTTATATCCTGTATTATACTCCAGAGCTGCACTCACTATTCTGCTGGTACAGTCACTGTGTACATACATTACATTACTTATCCTGTATTATACTCCAGAGCTGCACTCACTATTCTGCTGGTGCAGTCACTGTGTACATACATTACATTACTTATCCTGTATTATACTCCAGAGCTGCACTCACTATTCTGCTGGTACAGTCACTGTGTACATATATTACATTACTTATCCTGTACTGATCCTGAGTTACATCCTATATTATACTCCAGAGCTGCACTCACTATTCTGCTGGTACAGTCACTGTGTACATATATTACATTACTTATCCTGTACTGATCCTGAGTTACATCCTATATTATACTCCAGAGCTGCACTCACTATTCTGCTGGTACAGTCACTGTGTACATATATTACATTACTTATCCTGTACTGATCCTGAGTTACATCCTGTATTATACTCCAGAGCTGTGCTCACTATTCTGCTGGTACAGTCACTGTGTACATACATTACATTACTTATCCTGTACTGATCCTTAGTTACATCCTGTATTATACTCCAGAGCTGCACTCACTATTCTGCTGGTTCAGTCACTGTGTATATACAGTGCTGGCCAAAAGTATTGGCACCCCTGCAATTCTTCCAGAAATTGATTTATAAGGGTCACTACTGGTCAGCTGTAATATTATAGGGTCCCTGCTGGTCAGCTGTAACATTATAGGGTCCTTGCTGGTCAGCTGTAACATTATAGGGTCCCTGCTGGTCACTTGTAACATTATAGGGTCCCTGCTGGTCAGCTGTAACATTATAGGGTCCCTGCTGGTCAGCTGTAACATTATAGGGTCCCTGCTGGTCAGCTGTAATATTATAGGGTCACTACTGGTCAGCTGTAACATTATAGGGTCCCTGCTGGTCAGCTGTAACATTATAGGTTCCCTGCTGGTCAGCTGTAACATTATAGGGTCCCTGCTGGTCAGCTGTAACACTATAGGTTCCCTGCTGGTCAGCTGTAACATTATAGGGTCACTACTGGTCAGCTGTAACATTACATGGTCCCTGCTGGTCAGCTGTAACATTACAGGGTCCCTGCTGGTCAGCTGTAACATTACATGGTCCCTGCTGGTCAGCTGTAACATTACATGGTCCCTGCTGGTCAGCTGTAACATTACAGGGTCCCTGCTGGTCAGCTGTAACATTACATGGTCCCTGCTGGTCAGCTGTAACATTACATGGTCCCTGCTGGTCAGCTGTAACATTATAGGGTCCCTGCTGGTCAGCTGTAACATTGTAGGGTCCCTGCTGGTCAGCTGTAACATTACATGGTCCCTGCTGGTCAGCTGTAACATTATAGGTTCCCTGCTGGTCAGCTGTAACATTATAGGGTCCCTGCTGGTCAGCTGTAACATTGTAGGGTCCCTGCTGGTCAGCTGTAACATTACATGGTCCCTGCTGGTCAGCTGTAACATTACATGGTCCCTGCTGGTCAGCTGTAACATTACATGGTCCCTGCTGGTCAGCTGTAACATTACAGGGTCCCTGCTGGTCAGCTGTAACATTACATGGTCCCTGCTGGTCAGCTGTAACATTATAGGGTCCCTGCTGGTCAGCTGTAACATTGTAGGGTCCCTGCTGGTCAGCTGTAACATTACATGGTCCCTGCTGGTCAGCTGTAACATTACATGGTCCCTGCTGGTCAGCTGTAACATTACATGGTCCCTGCTGGTCAGCTGTAACATTATAGGGTCCCTGCTGGTCAGCTGTAACATTGTAGGGTCCCTGCTGGTCAGCTGTAACATTACATGGTCCCTGCTGGTCAGCTGTAACATTATAGGTTCCCTGCTGGTCAGCTGTAACATTATAGGGTCCCTGCTGGTCAGCTGTAACATTGTAGGGTCCCTGCTGGTCAGCTGTAACATTACATGGTCCCTGCTGGTCAGCTGTAACATTACATGGTCCCTGCTGGTCAGCTGTAACATTACATGGTCCCTGCTGGTCAGCTGTAACATTACAGGGTCCCTGCTGGTCAGCTGTAACATTACATGGTCCCTGCTGGTCAGCTGTAACATTACATGGTCCCTGCTGGTCAGCTGTAACATTATAGGGTCCCTGCTGGTCAGCTGTAACATTGTAGGGTCCCTGCTGGTCAGCTGTAACATTACATGGTCCCTGCTGGTCAGCTGTAACATTATAGGTTCCCTGCTGGTCAGCTGTAACATTATAGGGTCCCTGCTGGTCAGCTGTAACATTGTAGGGTCCCTGCTGGTCAGCTGTAACATTACATGGTCCCTGCTGGTCAGCTGTAACATTACATGGTCCCTGCTGGTCAGCTGTAACATTACATGGTCCCTGCTGGTCAGCTGTAACATGAATCAATGGTCTTCTGAGATAGATGACAATATGGATGAACTATAGCTAGGAGACCCCCACGTTTAGCTGTCTGAAGAGTTCGACTCCATTCATTTGATCAGGACGGAGCGGCACACAGGTCACATGACATCTCTTGCCACTGCCAACAGCTGATATGTGGGAGCCCCAGGTGACGGACCCCACCAATCAGATAGTCACCTACCTGATACGTCATCAATGAATCATCCCTGTATACCCCTTTAAAAACCTGCAGAAAGTGGAGGGTTCTAGATTCTATGTTTGAGAGTCTCTTATTGCCATCTGAAGTCTCCAGAAGAATGTCAGTGGGGGAGGTCTCAGGGTGACTGTCTCTTGCAGACAGTGGGGGAGGTCTCAGGGTGACTGTCTCTTGCAGACAGTGGGAGGTCTCAGGGAGACTGTCTCTTGCAGACAGTGGGAGGTCTCAGGGAGACTGTCTCTTGCAGACAGTGGGAGGTCTCAGGGTGACTGTCTCTTGCAGACAGTGGGAGGTCTCAGGGAGACTGTCTCTTGCAGACAGTGGGAGGTCTCAGGGAGACTGTCTCTTGCAGACAGTGGGAGGTCTCAGGGTGACTGTCTCTTGCAGACAGTGGGAGGTCTCAGGGTGACTGTCTCTTGCAGACAGTGGGAGGTCTCAGGGTGACTGTCTCTTGCAGACAGTGGGAGGTCTCAGGGTGACTGTCTCTTGCAGACAGTGGGAGGTCTCAGGGTGACTGTCTCTTGCAGACAGTGGGAGGTCTCAGGGTGACTGTCTCTTGCAGACAGTGGGAGGTCTCAGGGTGACTGTCTCTTGCAGACAGTGGGGGAGGTCTCAGGGTGACTGTCTCTTGCAGACAGTGGGGGAGGTCTCAGGGAGACTGTCTCTTGCAGACAGTGGGGGAGGTCTCAGGGTGACTGTCTCTTGCAGACAGTGGGGGAGGTCTCAGGGTGACTGTCTCTTGCAGACAGTGGGGAGGTCTCAGGGTGACTGTCTCTTGCAGACAGTGGGAGGTCTCAGGGTGACTGTCTCTTGCAGACAGTGGGGGAGGTCTCAGGGTGACTGTCTCTTGCAGACAGTGGGAGGTCTCAGGGTGACTGTCTCTTGCAGACAGTGGGAGGTCTCAGGGAGACTGTCTCTTGCAGACAGTGGGAGGTCTCAGGGTGACTGTCTCTTGCAGACAGTGGGAGGTCTCAGGGTGACTGTCTCTTGCAGACAGTGGGAGGTCTCAGGGTGACTGTCTCTTGCAGACAGTGGGAGGTCTCAGGGTGACTGTCTCTTGCAGACAGTGGGGGAGGTCTCAGGGTGACTGTCTCTTGCAGACAGTGGGGGAGGTCTCAGGGAGACTGTCTCTTGCAGACAGTGGGGGAGGTCTCAGGGTGACTGTCTCTTGCAGACAGTGGGGGAGGTCTCAGGGTGACTGTCTCTTGCAGACAGTGGGGAGGTCTCAGGGTGACTGTCTCTTGCAGACAGTGGGGGAGGTCTCAGGGTGACTGTCTCTAGCAGACAGTGGGGAGGTCTCAGGGTGACTGTCTCTTGCAGACAGTGGGGGAGGTCTCAGGGTGACTGTCTCTTGCAGACAGTGGGAGGTCTCAGGGTGACTGTCTCTTGCAGACAGTGGGAGGTCTCAGGGTGACTGTCTCTTGCAGACAGTGGGGGAGGTCTCAGGGTGACTGTCTCTTGCAGACAGTGGGGGAGGTCTCAGGGTGACTGTCTCTTGCAGACAGTGGGGGAGGTCTCAGGGTGACTGTCTCTTGCAGACAGTGGGGGAGGTCTCAGGGTGACTGTCTCTTGCAGACAGTGGGGGAGGTCTCAGGGTGACTGTCTCTTGCAGACAGTGGGGGAGGTCTCAGGGTGACTGTCTCTTGCAGACAGTGGGGGAGGTCTCAGGGTGACTGTCTCTTGCAGACAGTGGGAGGTCTCAGGGTGACTGTCTCTTGCAGACAGTGGGAGGTCTCAGGGTGACTGTCTCTTGCAGACAGTGGGGGAGGTCTCAGGGAGACTGTCTCTTGCAGACAGTGGGAGGTCTCAGGGTGACTGTCTCTTGCAGACAGTGGGAGGTCTCAGGGTGACTGTCTCTTGCAGACAGTGGGAGGTCTCAGGGTGACTGTCTCTTGCAGACAGTGGGGGAGGTCTCAGGGAGACTGTCTCTTGCAGACAGTGGGGGAGGTCTCAGGGTGACTGTCTCTTGCAGACAGTGGGAGGTTTCAGGGTGACTGTCTCTTGCAGACAGTGGGGGAGGTCTCAGGGAGACTGTCTCTTGCAGACAGTGGGAGGTCTCAGGGTGACTGTCTCTTGCAGACAGTGGGGGAGGTCTCAGGGAGACTGTCTCTTGCAGACAGTGGGGGAGGTCTCAGGGTGACTGTCTCTTGCAGACAGTGGGAGGTCTCAGGGTGACTGTCTCTTGCAGACAGTGGGAGGTCTCAGGGTGACTGTCTCTTGCGGTCTCACCTTTCTCTCCATGTGCCTCTGGGTTCTGGTTCCGTTGGTTCTGTTGGGTCAGGACACATTACACATGCGCAGACCGAGGTACAGTCTGACAATAGCCGGCTCTTTCCCCTGACATCAGGGACCGTCACACAATATCCAGCATATCATACACTGACATCAGGGACCGTCACACAATATTCAGCATATCATACACTGACATCAGGGACCGTCACACAATATTCAGCATATCATACACTGACATCAGGGACCGTCACACAATATCCAGCGTATCATACACTGACATCAGGGACCGTCACACAATATTCAGCATATCATACACTGACATCAGGGACCGTCACACAATATCCAGCGTATCATACACTGACATCAGGGACCGTCACACAATATCCAGCGTATCATACACTGACATCAGGGACCGTCACACAATATTCAGCATATCATACACTGACATCAGGGAACGTCACACAATATCCAGCATGTCATACACTGACATCAGGGACCGTCACACAATATCCAGCATGTCATACACTGACATCAGGGACCGTCACACAATATCCAGCATGTCATACACTGACATCAGGGACCGTCACACAATATCCAGCATGTCATACACTGACATCAGGGACCGTCACACAATATCCCGCATGTCATACACTGACATCAGGGACCGTCACACAATATCCAGCATATCATACACTGACATCAGGGACCGTCACACAATATTCAGCATATCATACACTGACATCAGGGACCGTCACACAATATCCAGCATATCATACACTGACATCAGGGACCGTCACACAATATTCAGCATATCATACACTGACATCAGGGACCGTCACACAATATTCAGCATATCATACACTGACATCAGGGACCGTCACACAATATCCAGCGTATCATACACTGACATCAGGGACCGTCACACAATATCCAGCATGTCATACACTGACATCAGGGACCGTCACACAATATCCCGCATGTCATACACTGACATCAGGGACCGTCACACAATATCCAGCATATCATACACTGACATCAGGGACCGTCACACAATATCCAGCGTATCATACACTGACATCAGGGACCGTCACACAATATCCAGCGTATCATACACTGACATCAGGGACCGTCACACAATATTCAGCATATCATACACTGACATCAGGGAACGTCACACAATATCCAGCATGTCATACACTGACATCAGGGACCGTCACACAATATCCAGCATGTCATACACTGACATCAGGGACCGTCACACAATATCCAGCATGTCATACACTGACATCAGGGAACGTCACACAATATCCAGCATGTCATACACTGACATCAGGGACCGTCACACAATATCCAGCATGTCATACACTGACATCAGGGACCGTCACACAATATCCAGCATATCATACACTGACATCAGGGACCGTCACACAATATCCAGCATGTCATACACTGACATCAGGGACCGTCACACAATATCCCGCATGTCATACACTGACATCAGGGACCGTCACACAATATCCAGCATATCATACACTGACATCAGGGACCGTCACACAATATTCAGCATATCATACACTGACATCAGGGACCGTCACACAATATCCAGCATATCATACACTGACATCAGGGACCGTCACACAATATTCAGCATATCATACACTGACATCAGGGACCGTCACACAATATTCAGCATATCATACACTGACATCAGGGACCGTCACACAATATCCAGCATATCATACACTGACATCAGGGACCGTCACACAATATCCAGCATATCATACACTGACATCAGGGACCGTCACACAATATTCAGCATATCATACACTGACATCAGGGACCGTCACACAATATTCAGCATATCATACACTGACATCAGGGACCGTCACACAATATCCAGCGTATCATACACTGACATCAGGGACCGTCACACAATATTCAGCATATCATACACTGACATCAGGGACCGTCACACAATATCCAGCGTATCATACACTGACATCAGGGACCGTCACACAATATCCAGCGTATCATACACTGACATCAGGGACCGTCACACAATATTCAGCATATCATACACTGACATCAGGGAACGTCACACAATATCCAGCATGTCATACACTGACATCAGGGACCGTCACACAATATCCAGCATGTCATACACTGACATCAGGGACCGTCACACAATATCCAGCATGTCATACACTGACATCAGGGACCGTCACACAATATCCAGCATGTCATACACTGACATCAGGGACCGTCACACAATATCCAGCATGTCATACACTGACATCAGGGACCGTCACACAATATCCCGCATGTCATACACTGACATCAGGGACCGTCACACAATATCCAGCATATCATACACTGACATCAGGGACCGTCACACAATATTCAGCATATCATACACTGACATCAGGGACCGTCACACAATATCCAGCATATCATACACTGACATCAGGGACCGTCACACAATATTCAGCATATCATACACTGACATCAGGGACCGTCACACAATATTCAGCATATCATACACTGACATCAGGGACCGTCACACAATATCCAGCATATCATACACTGACATCAGGGACCGTCACACAATATCCAGCATATCATACACTGACATCAGGGACCGTCACACAATATTCAGCATATCATACACTGACATCAGGGACCGTCACACAATATTCAGCATATCATACACTGACATCAGGGACCGTCACACAATATCCAGCGTATCATACACTGACATCAGGGACCGTCACACAATATTCAGCATATCATACACTGACATCAGGGACCGTCACACAATATCCAGCGTATCATACACTGACATCAGGGACCGTCACACAATATCCAGCGTATCATACACTGACATCAGGGACCGTCACACAATATTCAGCATATCATACACTGACATC